>JAEBDU010012165.1:0-37112 GCA_016802625.1 Heliconius numata | reverse complement strand
AAAAAAAAAAAAAAAAAAAAACAGTCGAATTGATAACCTCCTTTTCTTACAGAAGTCGGTTAAAAATGAAAAAGTATTATTTTCCGTTGTCGTAGTTATTTTTAGAAATCTTTTCTTAGTGCTTTTACTCCATACCTACCAAATTTCAATTTTCTAAGTTTATTATAGTTTCGTCTTTATGTATTGTGTAGTCATGTTATTACAAGTAACGTGTCGAACATTGGTATTGCAATATTCACACCGTTCATTCGTACATATGCGGTAGCGAACGTTAAATTTCTAATAGTAGAACGTTGGATTACGTTTCATGAATATGTAAATGTTTAAATTATCAAATATTCTGGATTTTAGAGAAGCTTAAATAGAAACTAGAATTTAGGGGAATATTAAATGAGTACGCTCTGGATTTGGAACAGTTCGTTGTTCTTAGTAGAAGCCTGATATCGAACAGAATAAATAACTTTCAATATTTCGTTTATTTTCATTTATTTCTTTCTTCAATAAGTTAAATTATTAACGTTTATTAAGAATGAAGAAGCATATCTTGATAGAGAAGCTGATTTTTGAATATAAAAATAATAACATTAACAAAAAAATAGAAAGTTAAAAGCAGCGTGATATAATATTGTGATATCACTAAACCTATCTATAAACCATTCTCAGTTATTTTAAATTTTCCATGAAGTCGTTCACATGAAAATGGAATTAAATACATAATAATGAAGAAAGAGCGAATAACTATGAATTAAAAATAATTAAAAATCTCAATATATTGTTTTATAAAAACACTAGCGGACGCGCGCAGCTTCGCTTGCGTATTGAGGGGTGAATTTTAATAAAACACGAAACATGTGTTTAATGAAATATTTTTGAGAGTCTAAATTTCAAATTTTATATAAATCGGTGGCGATTTAAAGATTTTTCCATACAGACTTTCAACTCCTTATTTGCACCCTTAGGGGAAGGATTCTAGAAAACGATGAAACACGTGTTCAATTAAATACTTTTATAAATCTAAATTTCAAATTTTATAAAAATCGGTGGCGATTTAAATTTTTTTCCATACAATCTTTCAACCCCTATTTCACCACTTTAGGGTTAAAATTTTTCAAAATCCCTTCTTAGTGGATGTCCAGATTACGAAAGTAAACATCTGTTCAAATTTCAAGTTTCTACCATCAGCAGTTACGGCTGTGCGTGCGTCTTACCTCAGTCAGTGAGGACAAGTCCTTTTATATATATAGATTATGTTGATTATTTTGTATTAATTAAATTATGGTCTTTAGAACATTTTTACTGACAGTTGTTATCGGCGACTTTCGTACATAAATGTAACTTTACTCTCTAAACAACTGAAGGTCACATATGAAAATGAATACTAAACTTTTAAGTGCAATTTTTTAACATCGTATAAAAGAGAACATTTGTCTTTTGAACTTTTTTATCTAAATTTATAAGTTTTGGAGGTAAAGACTGTTATATCTATCTCATTTCAGCATTTATTTATGAACCATCAGTCGACTATAAGCAGTTATATAATTTAATTAAAAAATCGGGTGTGTTCGAGAAATCAATATTTAACTACAAACTAGTTCAGCGAAAATCACTTACCCAGTCCAATAACAACTTTGTTTAGTTCTACGTAATGCTTCTGTTTGAACGTAAATTAGTTATGTGAAGCTTTTGACTCCAACTAGAACGGCTCGTACCTACCTAACACTTTAATTACGTTTGCATTCCCACTATTAGGTACTATACACTAAAATAGTGTATGTAACTGGAGTTCCTTTACAAGATTATCTTAACAGTTTAGTTAATGTCCCGTACTTCAGCTAATTTGAACAACGGAACTTTATTAGAGCTTTAGGATCTTTTGTTTTTCTTAAGCATTTGTTAGTGAATAAGAGGTAGCAAGAGGAAATATATTATAATATAATGTTCGTTCCTTTTTGGTAAATGTGTAACATTAATATAAAATTCTCTTTATTAGTTAGTTTCCAATCGTATGGATATAATGAAGTTTTATTAGTCTTATCACTTAGCATTTAAACTAAATAACCTTGAAAAAGGTAATGTAGATTTTTTTTTTATAATTTACTTAGTTAAATAATTTTAATATACAAATATTATAAAAGAGCAGCGCTTTCGACGGTTTGACTTATATACCGTAATGAACTCTATAACAGTTTGTACGTACCTTGCTTTTTGCTTGCATACTCATTCATATACTATGTTCATAACAGCGTCGTCACCAGCTGACGTTGGAGCACGTCGGTAAAGGAAACGTTAATATGGAGTCGTGTTTTCTCCTTTCATGTGGATGTGATTGAAATATTTCTGAATAATAGATGAACACTTTTAGTTTTAACAATCGGAATTTGGTTACCTGCAAGAGATAATTTTTTTCCGCCTCTGTGCATTTTATGTTCTAAGATTGAAATGTAATGAATATTTTCAAGTGCGCAATAAAGTCTGTATATTATCTTAGTTGATTCTTTGTTACTATTTTAATTAATTTGGCTTGAAAAGACAATTGACAAGGATTTTTATAGACTCGGATAGATGAGATACCCGAAGGCAATCTAACTTGTTATCAAATCTCGTTAGAGGATTCAAAGTTTCATTTATATCAATCTTCGTACTGAAGTCCATTTCCCTCGCAGCTATGCCGGTCAAGGACCCCACAATACTTGGTGCTCCTAAACTAGTGAGTCCCGGCGAGCTGATACTACTCAACTGCTCCTCTGACTACTCCCTGCCGCCCTCTGATATTGATTGGTACATAGACGATGAGATTGCAAAGGTACGTATGTCGTATAATAAATAATTAGTATAATGACTTATTTTATTTTTTTATTGTTTTATTTTATATAGCTACAAATTATTCGTATTTTGGAGTAACTATAATTAAATATACTCATGAATGGTGTTCATTACGAATTTTAAACTATAAGAAATATTTAAAATATTTATCATTTCGAGAACAAATATAATTTAATATAGCAGTTTTTGTGTCAATGATAATATTACTTAAATTACGAAATTAAAATTTAAACTCGTTATATTTATGTAGTACTCGTAATATTTATAACTTTTCTAGTTTAATTTTTCCAGTTAAACGACTTGATTTGTAAGCTTACAGTAGGCAAATAGGATAAGTAGGTCACGCTATTGGGCTTTGTGCGGTAAAACTTTAAAGTAGAAGCTAAGCCATAAGATAGGCGGTGAGCGGCTCAAGAGGTGGCCAAATCGATTTAGCTGTTTGCCCTCTCGTTCTTCTAATGGAGACACAAATCCAATCCGATTTGAACAGGTACTATCAATTATTGTGATTGAAGTTAGTCGGCGATTGAATCACAAAATTAAACAATTGTACATTCAGCGATCTTCGTTGTATTTAAATTTTGTATTTAGTTACAGTTGATTGTGATCATTTTTTGGTCGAGGCTATAGTAGCGGAGTGGAATACCTTTACGGTCAATGATAACATAGATAGATAGGATAGGGTATGTTCGCATTCTCAAGCGACTTCAAAAAAGGGAAAGGCCTCAATTTGCTCGAATATTTATTATGTATATATATAACTAATTTTAAATTTACTTTATATAAATAAGGGCAAAAAAGCTTTATGAACGTACTTCCGTTACACAAATTTGTCTCGTCCGCTGTAATCAAGTAATGTAAACAACATATTAAATTCCATAACGGAACGTGACTGAGCGTAAATTCTAAGTAGACTATGTGTTTATTAAAAAACTTGCATTACAACGACGCGACGTATAGTTGGAGCTTCTTTAATAAGTACTTTTAGTGAGATATAAAAGTCAAAATTTTCATCTATAATAAATATAATACAACGTGTAATAAAAGTCGTAAGAGAGACAGGAGACCTCTATTAAGCTTCGAGAACGCAGTGTCGATGATACTAGAGGAAGGTGCCCCGGAGAGCATGTAAGAAGAGGTTGATGACCCATCGTTCATATATTTTTGTACTTATACTATATAACTTTACAGACGGAGCCCTGGCAACGTCTCGAGCTAAGCGCGCCCCAAGCAGGCGGGCTGCGCGCGTCCTGGCGCGTCCTGCGCGTGTCAGTGCCGGCGGCCGCGAGCGGGGCGCTGCGCGTGCGCTGCGAGGCGAGCCTGCCTGTGGAGCCGCCCGTGGTGAGAGACGCGGCCGTCACCGTCACCGTGTACTCGCGGACGCTGCTGTCCAAGTATGTGTCTAATGGAGGTATGCAATGGTTTTGTTATTATTGTTGGTTATAATAGATTGTTTAAAGACCATGTGAAACATTCCAGCCAAACGGGGAAAACCAAAAATGTGTATATTTAAGACATAAAATCCCAGTGGCTGCGATTTAAATGTACCACCATGGCGCTTAGTCAGATATTTTCGTATTGTGATACATAATGTATTAGGTATATAATAATTATGTTTATCCATTTGTAACGCCAATTGTAAATTCTTCTTACATTTTAATAAAAAACAATGTTGCTTTAAGCTTCCAAACTAAATTTGAAACTTGATTAATATTTTATTGAGGTAAATTTGTTTGATAGAAAGGTAATCGCTCAGGGCGCGATCTTGAACATAAGAAATCAGCTTATATATTTTATAAAGTTTAGACAATAATATTATTGTTTCTTATATCTATAATATTATCGTTTCTTCCACTTCAATTTTTGAAACGTACCGTGGTGAATGCAGAACTCAACGGCTCGCTTTATTTTCTTAATAGTACAAGAAAATGAAAATAATTCCCCTAAGTAGGTGTTGAACCCATTAGCGTGAAATTTACAGCCTGACGGTGTTCCTTTCCGAGACGCCACGGTTCTCATGAATAACTTAATATTTATTATTATATTGTTGCAGGTACATTGGTTGGAAGCAACAGCTTTATTGTCGTTTTGATTTGGAGTTTTAGAGAAATATCAAAGTTAGTGAGCTTATGAGGCTTGGTTAAATATATTTCAAGTGATATTAGAATAAGTGTAGATAATTGAACGGCCTCAATCTAAAATAGTTAAGAGTCATAAAAATAATCGACATCTAAGTCGATGCATAAAAAGAATCCTTAGTGAAAGGAATACGATTAGAAATCGTAACTATGAAACTTACAATCAAAGTGAATTTCATTCAATATAGATACATGAATAGATTAAAAATATTGTATAAAGTTATTATTTTTGGTACGTTTCAAAACGTTGTTTATTAAAATATTGTCAAAATGTATGTAAATTTTTTAAAATAAATTATATAATGATTAACATAATACAATTAAACTTACTCTCAAATTCTAAGATTTGTCTTGCATTTTAATTAACTAAAAATTTCGCTGAGCAAAGTATTCAAAGAATGTATACGTACTGACGTGCGTAGGTATGAGTGAAAGAACTTTAAGCTCTTAAGTTTTAACAACTAGTTAAATTTTAATTTTTTTTAATTCATTAAATTCTATCTTTTTTTTCTTTATTCTTTGATAATTTCACACGACATGAATATTTATGTTTAAAAATTCGTAAAATAACGCTGTATTTTTTTCAATGTCTTTAAATTAATCAAAAATGAGATAGTATATTCTGTTACATTCATATAGTCACAAAGGACTTAAAAAGGTAAAAGGATCAGTGGCTTCTAACCAAAAGAAATACACTATCGGAGATACAATCAATAAAATTACTAAAATACGTGCATTACTACATCATATATTTCTTTGTTCAAATCTGTCGCCAGCTGCCGCCATAACGGTCTATCATACGATATGGCACGGGTCACAGAAAATAGGTCATATTTTATCACATGAATATTTTAAAATTATTAGATTTACTAAAAAGTGCCAAAATCACAATTGAATATATTAAACTTTTTTAATTGAATTCATATTTTTTTAATGCTAAGTGTAAACAGGTGTGGATAGTGAGCAATTATTTTAGAATTGGAATTTTCAGGAGAGTTTTGTATAGCATTTATTTTTAAATATTGTTTAATTCTTACCATGACTAGTAATGAAACATACAGATATGCCGTAGGTTTGTATAAGATTATCCATTATATATATTAAGTAAAAGTTCATATGAGCCTAATCTTTAAAAATGTTGTAATTTAATAGTTACTTTAAAATGTGTATAAATATAGGCGTTAATCTCTGGCTGTGTTTCACTTAAAATAATGTCAATTTTTTGCACAAAATAATCGTTTTATCTTTGACGTAAAGTAAATCGAGTTTTTTTTTATTTCATTCACTAAATTAAACGTGATGCATAAATAAATTATGATATGAACGTGTTGTATTTTATTTAAAGCCTTTATACCTCACATTAATTAAGTAGTTAAGTAACTACTTAATATCAAAGGAAAATATTGACATTACAGCTTAATATTAAAAAAGCTGCAAAATATTTAAAATCACGTAATAATTTGTGTAAAATAATAAAATGTAAATATTTAACAAATTTTCAAGGAGCCACGATGACCTCGACATGGAGATTAACTCGACTCACGATGAGATGATTAAATCAGGACAGCCTGATTCAGAGTATACGTAAATCTTTAGAGTGTAAGATTGAAGGTTGAAAGTTTTGTGGCCCATTTAAATTGTTGCTTTTAATTTAGTGTTATATCAGACTACTTGCTCAAGGAAACTATCTAAATGTAACTGCAAGATAAGGTAATATAGGCGCTATGTATATATACATTAGATGTATCCTATAGTGTAATGGGTCTCCCTGTTGAATAATCTGTAGACATCGATTTTTCATTCATCGCCTATACTCTATACATATTCAGGCTCTGGGCTCGTCGTGACGTTCGATAATAGATTGCTGCGAGATTGTCCCCCGAGGCAAGTAACATGGCAGATTAAACTTAGATTACATTCTTAATTAAAATATATTATGTGGTTTACGATTGTGTTGATAATATCATGTCTGAGTGCTGTAAAGTTAAGAAAAGGTAAAAATGTAAAACTATACTCTCTATGGAATTACGAGTAATTTGGTCGTCGCCTTGGATCATACTAGTTGTATATCTGATACAAATGACCCGTACTTCCCTCGGGACGTGCCAAGATGGCTAATTTAAAACTGAGTACATTGTGGACATTGAATTTGTTGCCTTTATGAGAAGCTGCAATAGTCTGCACCTGGCGTGCCTCCAGACTGGCGGATTGTCAACTATTTTTTTCGCTTAATTTCTATTAAGGATCATTTAAAATTTTTATCTTATTTATTTTTCACCTTCCGTTTCGTTTCTGTTTGTTTTGCAAATAGTAAGAATACTAAATTTATTATAAAATGGCTTAATTAATTAAATAATTTATACTGAATATTAAAAGCACAAATATATAACTAATACGATTACAAAGGAAATTCGTCAAAAAGCCTCTCAAGCGCTGTAATGATTGGAAATATTTTCGCAAAATCGCTGAAAAGAAAAAATATAATTGGCTAAAATTACGGACTTCCATAATTTTTATTAGCAATATCTTGTTAAGTCTACATTAATTTATTTAATACCGTATTTACAAACCATTATAAATTTAGTACCACGTCGTTACTTTTGTATTCTCTAATTCTCTTTCTTGAAGCGTAATTAAAATTCACTTTTATACGATAATAGGCATAAAATGAACATTGCTTTTGTATAATGAATTACTGTGTTTATTTTTTATGCTTAATAAAAATATGAATGCTTAAATAAATAAAGATAGCTTTTTATTTACTTTATCCGTAGATAGGTTCATAGGTTGCTTAATTAACACTCAAAGATGTAATTGAGAAAAAAAACATTTTTTTTTCTAACAAAGCATATTCATGTACCAACAACATTAACCGATCTGGCTTCTGGTATAAACTTTATATACAATATATATTATATATAAGCTTTATGTATATGTTATCGACATAAAATATATAGAAAAACTTTCCAGCGTCTGATTAAAAAAATCTTTTACTGGAATAAATTAAAACACTTTCAGCTTTACTAATTTACTCGTCGTATGCGCTAAAATATTATTTGTTAGTAGTATTATAGTATTTTACCTAATATATAATTTTACCTAACATTGTGTATCTTTACAATAAGTTATATAATTAATACGGATATGTATGTAAAATTAACATTCTGAAAGATTTCTATTTAGTAGCGGGCGAACCCTGCGCTCATTTATTATGTAGATTGAAGAAAGTTTCATAATATCAGTGTGTGACACAAGAGGGCTGTAGACCGCCCCTATACAGCCTTCCCTATATTAAATTTGTCTGTATTTTTCTTCAAGTTATTCTAATTTTTAAAATTCCTTTGGGATCGTAGTGTCTGAGTGTGATATAAAATTACATGAACCATGATCTTATGATAAACTTAAAAGAGAAATGTCAAAATTAAGTAATTTATATAAGCTCTTAGGGAGTTTCTGCTTTCTTTCGTTTTAACTCTAATGTAACTATAATACTCCATATTTGAAAAGTATCGTTTACTATTTTATTTGGCACAATAAATAACTTCATACTAAAACTCGTAAAAATTGAATTTGTAACTTTTTATTATCTTTGATAACGTGAACTAATAATATCATTTTTATCAAAATTTTTATTTAGAGATAAAAAATTAAAAGCATACTCAATAAATGACGTCTTGTAGAGACTAAATGAGACAAGTTGTTCGAAGCAATTTTGACACAAACATAGTTAATGATATATAATCGTCGCGACCTGCACGTGACGGGTAATTATAAGTTTCAGTTTCAGTTTCAGTACGGCGCGGTCCTCGCAATGAACAGAATAGCAGTATAGTTCTGTTGTACATTGTTGGTCCTAGTTTAAGAGCTATTGATTTGATTCAATTCAGGCAGCTTTTAATGATTTAGCACATGAATATAATATTTCGAAATAATTTACATCTTTATATTCCAATGTGGAGTAAATATTAATAATTATCTTATTTTATTCTTCTACAATTTGAAGCTTAACCTAGCGATCTGCGAGACTAAGTGACTACTAATGAAACATTAGCCAAAAAAATAATGTTCTAAATATTAAATATTTTTTTATATGTATATATTATGCAAAATTAAAGTTCAAAAGCCTTAATTTAAGCGGGTCACCATGGACGCTTGTCTCATTTTTTATGTAAATATCGTGCAACAACTTTTATAATACGAGCTCGTGACGCCGACCGGGACCGCGGCACATTCCGGCGGTTATTGGTCTGCAAAATTACATATTTTATTATTTATGAATTTATAAATTCCTCATCAAAAAAGTATAAGGCACTAAATATGTACATATAGTTTACACGATTTGTTCCGTAATCTTTGATTTCTTTACTAATTGGGAAAAGTAAACCTTTCCTTAAAAAAACAATTTTAATCCTAAGAATGTTTATGACGCTTATCATGCTATTTAATATCTACGATCGGTTGTCCGCGTTATAATTTAAACTTAACTTAAACTTTAGTTACCCAATAACTACCAAAGTAACCCCCACCCAACATCCATATTTGTTAATAGTACTTACCGGTGTTGGGTGTGCACAGAAACTTGCTTTATAAAATAACGAAAATCTGGCTTGCTTTGTCTCTGAGGTCATAAGATTTGTCACTGAATATTAAATATTTTCACATTTTCATTATATTATGTTAATCGAGCTTTAAATTCCGTCATATATTTATTTGTCTTCTCGTAACTGCTTTAATAATGCTTTTTATTTGAAAATAAATATGAACGACACTGAACATCCAACACCGCCTTTTTATTCATGAATGAAAAGAGATTTCACGAGAGAGTTACAAGTTGGCATTCAGCTTTCAGTTCTGTTTAAAAGCGTACTAGATTTCATTTTTATTCAATGACATTTTAATGCTTTTGAATGCATGATACACTGAAGTAAACATTTTGTAATAGTAATAAAAGCATTTAAAAAGCACATCACTTTTAGGTGAATTATTCAAGTGTTTACTGCATGATATGAGAGTATAGTTAAATATCATTAATTCGTTTTTCATTTATTTCGATACATAAATCTTGTAACACACACAAAACAAATCTGGATTAACTTATCATATTTACAAAATGTTACTCTGAGTGACTGACAGACTACCCACAGCAGACAATATTAGACTTATTATAGAAAGCTGAAATTAGACTAAGGGGAACTGACCTTCTACAAGTATCAATGATACAGGAGGAATGTCAGGTAAAAAACATATAGACCCCCAGAGGGCATGTATTTTCACTTAAGATTACAGTAGACGAGGTGTAAAATGTATGTATGCAGGGACCGAAGCATAAAGTTGAATTTAAAAATAATTAAGCAGGCAACTTTAATTTAAATTAAAAAAATTTCCCAATAAATAAAGAATTGCTTAGTTTCAAGATTCTATTCTCTTAATTTTCAGTGTACAAAATATGATATTGCTAAACGACTCAGGTGCACCCTTAGCTATTATCACAACGAGTGTACCCACTATGATTATATGTCTAATATAATATCCAGGTACAAGATACATCGTCTGTTCACCGTAAGTTGAATATATATATGCCATGAAAATTTTATTAAAAAATGTATTGAAAAATAAAAATTACTGCAACAAAATTATATAATTAAGAAATTGTGTATAACTACATGTCTAAATGATTAGGTACTTATGTTAATATACAAAAATTCTGAGATAAACTAGCGTTGTACCCTACTCTACCCATTCCGTTCAATATCTATCATCGCACTTTTTCATTCCAGACCACTTCTTTTATAAATATTGTTAAAATAAATCTCGAATGTATTTTTACTATCATATATTTTTCATCAAGTCCAAACTGCCGCCATTTTTATCCGTTATAAAATACTTTTATAACGTTATATAATACTGGCAACCTTAAAAGTAAATAAACCGGACAAGCGCGAGTCGGGCTCACCCACTGAGGATTCCGTAGATTTTTTTTCTGAAATTCAAGCTTACCTTAGCCAGAGCCCTTTCATTTAATACCTCACTAGAACTAGCGGCATTAATACTAAATTTTGACAACAAAGTGATCTTATAAGGGTTCCTTTTTGTCTACGGGTTGTACGGAACCCTAAAAAATACTTCAATATTCATAATTTGAAAACTTACTGTATTTCCATGGAAGAATTATTGAAATAACCAGTTTCATTTAAAATTGTAATTTTAATGTTTGAAAAAAGAAGTATACTTTCATCTTACAGCTCTACAATAGCAGCGAACCATTTAAAAATCGTAAAAAAATATAAAAATTTTAAAGTAGCAACTGGGGTGAATTTAATTCCCGTTTCAAAACCATAGCTTAATGGCAAAGTATAAAGCTATTAAATTTATCGTCGTTGCAGATTGTTAAAATGTTAAATATTTTATTTGTTGCGAGAAGAAACAAAATATACCAAATACACACTCATTTATTAATCTCACATATATACATCGTTTAAACAAAACAAGGAAATAAGACTAACATAAAAGTTGTAATCATCGTTCAGAGCGATTATCAAATCTACGATCACGTCGTACATGTTGCTGTACTACTGAGCCACGATATCCTCGTATACTAGGAACATATCTAAATTATAAATAGTTAATTGTCTAATCTACAGTCTAATAAGTCTCCCAGTTGAATAATGTGCAGAAATCGAATTTTCATTCATCGCCCATACATATTCAATTCGTCGCCTTCGTAGACGCTCAGTAATAGATTGCCCCGAAGGAGACTCTCACAGTAAATGTAGCGTACGAATACCGCTTACAATAAAACGTACAAAACTAAGATAATTTAATTAGTTGTTATGTATGCTGCTAAACATTCTCGACTGCATCTAGTAGGTACCTGTATGAACGGTTATGTTCTCATAACACGTGAGCTCTAAGTTTACTGTACCTTTATATTACGTACACTAAGCCATAATAGTAAATACTTACACACACAAACACGTGATGAAGTGTACACGTGTATAGTGGATTGAAGTAGATATGACAAAACTCCTTTGTAATAATAATGCATATTATTTTACAGTAATCAGTTAGTCAAAAAAAATATACTGGGAACAACACATTGAAAAAAGATGTAGGTAGTCTGATAAACCCTACCGTAAGATAGACCTGCGTTGAATAGATACGGTAATCGGAGTATTCATAAATCAAATATTTCCAAAGAATTATATATTTGCCGATAAAATACGACACTCGTGAATACATTCATACCTCGTCTTGACATTTGAGAAAATTTATATGAGAGAGAATTCAACGGCACGTGTTTTTGAATTGGTACTCCTTCATGACTCATATGGTACGTTATTTTGACTCGTATACCTTGTACATGTCGATATTTTAATAAAATCGTCATCGACTTACTGTGTGTTATATTTTCATTGACTGTATTTTGTATTAAATATTAAAGAACTTCACCAGTAGTGTACTGTGTTGCAGATGCAAAAGAAAGTTTTCAACTTCAAACTAAGTGCTTCATGAATCCGTTATCTTCGTAAATACAATATTACATTAAAATAAAATGTTATTATAGAGGTATCAAAATAGTTAAAAAATAAAAACTATCGAATATACTATAACGTCGCGATCTACTTCCACGCTCGTTCCCCACAAACAATAACGCTCGTACCTCTTTCGGTCTATCACTTTTCGCTTACTTAGAACTAAAGTTTCCACTTTGAAGGAGCAATTTGGCTCCAGCGTCATTTCCTTGCTAATTAACGAGCGAGTGTGCATTGTTGGGCGCATCTCGGTCTGTTGTAGGGTTGGTGCTTTGTCATTAAATAATCTATGATTAAGTGATTTTTTTGTATTCATAATTTTTGTAAATTTAAGCTGCAGCTGTTTTTTAAATTGCTAAGTGTTTAGAGGGTTTAGTTTTTTTCTAAATGTATAAATAATTTTGACTATGTAATAGGTATATTGCAATACATAAAATACATATTTTAATTATAATTATTATTTCTAGTCGGAAAGTAATTAATTGTCGCATATTTATGTCCTAGGAGCTTAAACTTATAAAAAACTAATTATGTAAATGTTTCTCGAACACGACCCTATATGGATGTGAAATTAACTGCGAACTTACTTAAACTTGGTCGGAGAGACTCATTGACGGAGAATGTGCTCGCTTGCTTTACTTATTTAATTGTATATTGTATATATCTTACACATTTACGTATATTTTATATTAGTTTTGTTCAAATATCTTTTATCCAAAAGTTTGTAAGGAAGACAAAAATTATAATAGTGAAGTATTTGATACTTGCTAAAATGTACACATGTATATTGAGTCCGTCGTGACGTAGAGTACAAGGGTCTGACTGTGGCAAGCGGAGAACAAAGAGATATATCACTGATCACTTTCTGTTACTTAAAGTATATGTGCAAATAACACATCTGTCAATATGATAAGTTGGACTATTTTGAATGTACAATAAAAGTATTTGTGTATTACAGGACCCAAAACAATCACCGACAAAAACATAATAGAATTGTTCACAAATGTTTTTCGTAAGTTGTTCCATTCTTTCTCGAGATTAACATGTTTATATGTGGGGTCTGTGAACCCGGTCTGAAATACCCTTTATATTTTTTATTCCGACGTAATCTACTTTCAGTTCAAAATATATGAATGAAATTTACATTTACAAAACTTGTTGTACCAACTAAAGTACAAGCTAACAGTTTAGCTATACCTTGTCAGTGTGGTCTCGTCTACGTAATCATTATAAGGCATTTAACAAAAACAAACGTGAACATAGTTTTCAAGTAAATCGCTTATACCCAATATAAGTTAGTAATTGAGAACATAGGTAAAAAAATTGGTCTGAAAAAACTAGGTACATCTGTTGCTCGTTAAACAACACACATTCGACGTTAAAAAGTAAGTTGCAAAAATGGCGCCCAGAGATTCCTTTTTGACCTACATTCGAAATTACGCATTATATGACTGTAAAATATAAAGTGCTCTTTTAAAATATTTTATATAATTATCATGACATTTTAAATGAATTTTTAATTAAATTTTAAACTTTTTTCAACAACTTTTATTTAATTTAAAAATATATATTTATCAGGAATGTGCTTTTGATGGTTAAGGTAGAGCCTTAAGAGCTGGAAATGATTGAAAAGCTTGGCCTTTATTTAATTACTAGTGGACCCGGACGCGGCTACGCCTGCTTCATCTATAAGAATATTTATTAAATATGTTCATGAAATTATTTTCAATTTTCAATAGAATTAGTAAGAAAATATAAGCTTAAATAATCAAAAATAATAATAACTAGATACACATTATTAGAAAAAAATATCTGTGTTATTGAAATGAACCAACAAAAGGATTAAAAGTAACTAATGGATAGGTATTCTTAATATTAGAAAAAGTACCTAAAGTTTTCCGTGCGTGCGTACATAGATATCGACTCTACGAAATAACTAAACATTTCTCTCTATTAAGTAGGATAATTTTAGCGGGCAATATGTAGCGTAGCTTTAAAGTGTAACTTAAATTAATTATAAACAGAAAATAATTACATAAACATTTACAATAGTTCGAAAATGTATGAAAATTTATACAACCGTCAACGTCATCTGCCCGTTCGCGTCGGTCATACTATGCCGCCCGCTAGGTGGCTAGGTCATTTCGAATCAGTGACATCTCCTTAGTTATTTATTAGAATGTTATACAGTAAACTATAATTTCAACCTAGATACAATGCTAAAAGTGACTGTTATACTTATTTTCATAAGGATGAATATCAAAATGTCGCGGTAGCGGTTGCGTAGCGACGCGACGGTTGTTATTAAGATGGCAGAATAAATTACATGTCAAATTAGAAAGTACTTTAAATATATTAGTTTATATGTGTAATGTAATGTTATATAGCCTATAGCACTTCTGAAGAATGCAGCTTTCATACAAAACAAAAACAAAGTAAATTGGACCAGTAGATCCAGAGATCTTAGCGTTCAAACAAACAAACAAACAAACTCTTCAAACTCTTCAAACGTATAGATATGCATATTATATGGTAGCATTGGTTTTTAAGTAAAACATTTAAATTAAACGAGGTAACTCAACGAATGAAAAGTATGATAATGAATATTATATTCAGAGAAACTTGAGTAGGACCTATGTGAAAATTATTTGCAAAATGAAAAACGCTATTTTCCACTTGTTTCAAGATAATATTTATAAATTAAAATGATCATTTTAAAACGAAAGTAAATTTGAAATCTTATCCGAACAAACGGAGTCCTAGATACTATTAGCATATATTATACAATATACATAAAACAAACGAAAACGAGTCGAAAGGCAATGTCATGTCTGTGGCATGTCTACAGAAATTATTTCCTAATCAGCAAGATATGTTAGATTAACTTGATTTGCTTTTCCCTTTCATGAACATATAATTCTTAGTAGGGGAATTTTAATAACAATTGTTTTGTACATTTTAGGATAGTAAAATAAACATGAAATTGAGTTAGAAGCACACCAATTCGGCAGGAAAGTAGCTATATTCGGACAAATAGGATTGATGGTCAGCAAGACAATTGTAATCAACCGGAATGGAAGTGGGACGCCCTTGGAAAGCCCGTAGCAAATTGATTGCTGCGGCGAGAGCTGAGTGAACTGATTACATCGCAAAATAAAAAATCTTGGTACTTTTGTATTGGCCCTTTACATTTTTTCTGATTATTATCGAAAATCAAATTAAAACACTGTAGTTTATTTTCTATATTTGATTTACAGTTAACTATTAAGAGTTATTAGACCCGTAATAATAGCTCAATTGAAACTAATTAGGTACTCACTCAAAAGTAAGTAATATAATAAATATCGGTTGTATGTATCAAACATAGAAGTAAACTTCAGTAATTTATAAAGTAAAAATTCTAAATTATTAAGGGACCAAATTTAAAATATAAAAAATTGCGAAAGTTCATTAAAAGGTGTGCCAAAACAGAATTCCTTTATTATCCCTTATTCGCTCTGGTGACGCAGAGCGTGGCGTTGAGTTTCCCCAGTCAACACGCAATGCCTCCGGGATTCGGCGGAAGGTAGGTTCCCAGGTTCCTATGCTGCAAATTACATGATACAGCGTAGGCTAATATATATTACGTTTACTCAAAGTGCCATTAGTGTATGCTAGTAGCCAAATAGTGTTACAAAATCTTTTCTCGCATAAAAGTGAGAACATTCGAGTCACGTACTCGTATGGGGCCACCGCCTTTCTATCTCCCTACTTTATAATACATTGTAGCAAGCGCCGGGAGCTGTTTGCATCTCACCTTTACATATACTTACCTACTGTTATGTACCATGGATATTCCACGTGGAGTTTAAGTAAATATTCAACGGTCCACTGACTTTTATAAACGAATAAATATTGGTGAAAATTTGAATACATTTTGTAAAGGTTTGCACGTTTACTTATTGTTATCGTTACAGAAACGTTATTTTTTAATTAACCTGCAAAAGCAAATATAGTCCTGCCGCAGCTTAGGAAACTGCAATTAATAACCAAAATATATATCAATTTTCAGGCTAAATTCGATTTTTTTTTATTGACATAATATAACGTATGCTATGCGCATTATTAAATCAAATGTATTTACGAAAGTAAAGGTGCGTCAAGTATGCTTTATACAAACTGAACGTTACAAATGAGGCTTTCTATTTTATTTATACTAAACAAAAATACGCAACAGAGAGAAAGCAGAGATAGATGCATAATAATATTATTATACTTCAATGCCTCGAATAGGTACTTCACAAGGGAAAAGAATGTTTATTATACGTAGATCGATTGATCGAACAAATATACATAACGATAAAAAACCGAGAGGAAAAAAGATATGCCATATAAATATTATTTTTCGTTAGTAATTATGTAACAGTAATAATGTAATTTAAAGTCACTTTGTAACGTATAAATTTCAAATATTATAAAGATTAGCCACGTAGGATTATAACCTAATTCACTGATTCTATAACGATTCGTCTTTACGCGGAAACCAAAAATTTTAATAATATTAAGTAGGTTACGTAACATCCACGTTGATTTTAAATATAAAATGTTAATGCTATTTCAATGCAATTAGGTCGTAGGGGACAGCTGTAAGATTTCAAAGGGAGCTTTATATGTAAAAATATACATCGTTTTCTTGATATAACTGAGATACAGCTTTCACGCCGTGTTCAGAAAAATATGTATCTTACTGACTTAATCACTTTTTTTAAGGTTATATAAAAAAACCCGCAATAAGAAATTTATTTCCGCAAAGTGATATTAATATCATTATAATAATATAATCAACACAAAGAGGGGTTATTAAAATTTCATTAAAAAAATAGTAGTGAAGCTATTTTACCACGATACACGGGGGAATCTAGGATGAACCTATGTAGTAATACATAAATAATAATAGTCAAAATATTAAACTTTCATTATACTTATATACACATACGTACAACTGAATTGGAAGTGCACATTTCACAGAGATCAGCTTTATTTTTACGTTTCATTGAAATGCTTTTTGACAGAACATGGTTTGTATTTTAACGTATCTGATAAAAATTGTTCATAGCTAGTTTTTCATTCTGTTATATATACTTTTACATATAAAATTTGGGATTAAAATGGATTACGGATGTACCTATACAATTCATTCGCTTTTCAAAAGTAGCTTTAAGTTCTGTATTGATAACATTTTTATACTTTATTTTATTAATATTATGTGATCATTTGACTATCAACGCTTAGGTTGTGGGTTCAATTATGACTCATTGAAATGAATTATTTTCATTTCCTCGCTCTGAAAGCAAGAAAAAGAGCAGCGTTGAGTTCCGTCATTCAAAACATAACGTTGCGAAAATTGGGCGGTGCATGGCGAACGGAGTGTCTTCACATTAAGTTTACCCTACTATGTCAGGTAGAAGATATAAAAAAATGTAAATGAAATATCATTTGATAATATCGCATGAGTTATCTAAAAATAACATTTTTTTATTAAATAGAAGGCCCGATTTTTTTTCTTATAACATTTACGACCCTACGCCGTGGAGTGCAAAATTATAACTATCATAAAGCAAGTAATACAACTATGACAACATAAATGTTGAGTATATTCACGTTGTTTCACGATAGTGCCAGGAAAGTTTGTCTGGTTTATTTTCATTGCTTTATTACATTCGCTCGCAAGTCACAACAAAATGCTTCAAAAATGATATAATACAAAACTTTATAAAATTAATATTTTAGTAGCAGTTTCATTTGAATTCAGTTTACAGTTAATTGCAAGTTTAAGTTATGGTATTAGTACTTTGAATTTTGAATGTTAGTTATAAGTAACAAAATTCAAATGCAAGCGCATGATAGTAGAAGGTTCAAAATCTTTTTAATAAATATATAAATATGTCATTGTTGTTTCCAATCTAAGCGGTTCGCTTTTTATTAACGCTTCTAAAGACTTAAAAGAGGACAAAAATATACGTTTAAAATGAAATAAAGAATCAATAACAGAGAGTATAAATCGTATTACATGCCTTCGTCGTAGTCCGACCCATGATGATAAATTAACGAAGTGATACGCCGCTCGTCGAACTTCACGTAGGTGCTGTATAAGCTGAGACGTGACTAGAAACCTGAAAAACTTAAAAAGCTAGTAACATAGCGTTTGGGAATAGTGTCTGAGAAAGTTACAAGATTTCATTATAATGTCGTGAGGCCAGTGTGGTGCAATGCGTCAGCGATTGACTGAAAAAATGGCGTTGTGGTAACTTACTCGAGGCTACAAATTAATTGAATTTTCCTTACTCTGGCAAAATGAAGCGCAGTGTTGAGTTCCGCCACTTAATACGCAACACAATTCATAAAATCACAAATTTATATACTAATTATTATGGCGTTTACGCATCCTATGGATTTGAATTCGAGGACAGAATGTTTTCAAGCCAGAGAATACAATCTTAATTTTCATATACTATTAGAAAAAAAAACAAGTATAACGCTATATGCGAAATATTTTCAAAGTTCCCATTTTACTATGTAATCGCCATTTTAAAATTCTTCCATTTCGCGTTGAGAGTTGGTTTTCATTCTTCAACTTTTCCAACACTTTGTTCGCTTATTGACTGTTCTGACTAAAGTCATAATGTTGTTTGGCCCAAAGAGTCGTTGAGAACTTTTCTCGTGTATGTGCTCAATTTCAAAGTACCTTTTATTCTGATATTTTATTTGTTTAAACTAAATATGGCGGGGAGTGGGGAATGGGGAATTTAACACTAGGTTCCCTCTGCATATCCTGCTGTGTGCGGGATACAGCGTGATGTAGATAAAATATTTGTTTAAAAATAACTTAACTAAATGTTTTGTTAAATTAAAGCTAATAAAAAAGAAAATGATAGTAAAACTATCTTTTTATAAATGTATACGAATAGAAATATTTTGTAACTGCTATCATTCCAAGAACCTAGGTGAGAGAAACGTCGTATAGTACGTATAAGAATTCCTTTCACACCAGATAAAACCGCAAACTTTTGATAGGAACGACGCTGTCTCGTAATATATTTGACGCTATAAACGTTGAGGGATAATCCCAGATTACCAAGTTCTGTGGAATAGAACTAATTAGGGTAATGTATTATTCTGCATGACGCAACACATAGTATGTACTTTGTTATATTTAATTGTAAAATAAACATAATATTTAATTGTATTATATTAAGTTTTTCATTTAATTACTCTATTCGAATTATTCGAACTCTGTAAATATTGAAAAGCTGATTTGTAATTTGTTTAAGGGTCTCATTAGAATGATCTGTGGAAATACTTAAATTAATTATATAGTCATTACCGTTTACTTTTAGATTTTTGCGATCAGAATATATAACGTTTTTTTTTATTATTTTTTTTAATAAAGAAATTTACTTTCAGAATAACATAGTAAATTATATATTACCTATATAATAGGTAATTTTATAGGTACCTACGAAAAACTACGGCCTTGAGTTAAGGCAAACCAAAGTATACTCAAAGAGAATATCAAGAATATTAGGTTCTCTTTGCATATATTGCAATAGGAAAAAAATAATAGATAAAGATACACATAAAAATTGTGTGTATATATTTTTTTGTAGTTAATAGAAAAATCAATCAGGTGTTGCCTCTTCTTTTTGCAGTTGATACTTTTCCACTTGGTCTAATATAGATAAATGAAAAATACACTTTTATTAAATCTAAGCTCTATCCTAAACAGAACAAATCATATTGAAGTATGTAAAACGAAAATAACTTAACGCTTTATCCCTAGCGGGGTAGTCAAACGCTACTGTAAACGAAAATAACATTTAGAAAACCAATAAAATACATATCAGGAAGCACAGGGAGTTAAATCATAAGTTATATTCAATATGAAAATGTTCACAAGATAATGTAAATCGACGAATGTATACTTATTGGAAATATTTCCATTCAGTCGGAAACAATGTTAGGTGCATGAATAAAACTCCCTCACAAATGAGACAAAGGACGTCAGATTCATCGGAGGGATATCTTTTACGAGCTAACTCAAGTAAAGGAGTGGAACATGAGGCTCTATTCTCCAGGATATTTGCGAATGACACTAACCTATGAATACCAAATATGGTTTTCATGTCCGAATCTCATCTCAATTTGATCAGAACTGTATATTCGTGGTAGAGCACGAGTTTAATAAAATACACATTAAAGCCTGACATTTATTTACAATGAAATAAGTAATTGTGGACTTTAATAAGATGATAATTTTGATAAAAATATATAGTGTGGCTTGGTAAATTGAGATTATTTAAAAATCTCGTAATCTTTTTTATAAATCTTTGTTCTCAATAAAACCTAGCATATGTAACGTCAATATTGATAATATTAATAATCAATAAAAAAATGGTTTGAAATAACGAATTCTTACGATATGTTCCTACGCAATTGTCTATCTGTTGCAAAACTTAACGTAACGTGTAAGTTTAATGGTAACATGAATAATTATTTAACTCCAACCAAACTAACAAACTCTCTAATATTTTGAATTGATAATTAAATATCATCAAAAATCTTTATATATAATCATAAAATATCTTATAAAAATTTTAAATCTTTATGATGATAATAAAATAAGTTTAAATATCTATTAATCATAGCTGATATCTAGCAATTCATATAATTGGAAACCAGTTGGGATCGTTTGAATTTCCAAGTTATCCTATCCTATCCTATATCTTATAAAACAAAGTCGCTTTTCGTGTCTGTCTGAACTTTCTAACTCTTCTTCTTCTAAACCACCCAACGGATTTTGATGCGGTTTTCGCCATTAGGTCGAGTATTTCTCAGGGAAGGTTTATATATAGTTTATTATTTGTACATTCTTATGTAAATTACCATAAATACGATAAATGTGTATAAAGTCCTACCCGTTGAGACACTTTCGCGCATGCGCTGCTTTAATGGTAAGTACTACATGAAAATAATGTACTGGAGTATTGTTCCTCTTAATAAGATCTACAAAAAAGTCCGCGAGAGCATATTTTTATCTTTTAAGAATAACGTGTAGTGATCATATTTCTGTCTAAAAATTGTAATTTCAATATATTTTTTATTGTGAGGGATATTTTTCCATAATGGTATTAATCCTTATCCTTTAAAATACTTTATTAATTTTCTACGTTAAACGAAGATAAAATTTGCTTTTTAAATTATTTCGAAATTGCGAATAGTTTTAGAGAAAAACACATTTAATTGTTGACACATCCCGCCGTTGACTCATCAGCTGTGCCGACTCAAGTTTTACTTATCACTTACTCTCAGCATATAAATAAGTATATTAGTTACGTTGGCCATTTAATGTTGATCAAAACTGTCTTTTACTGTTTTTCATTTTAATAAGTACTTTAGAAGTTGTTACAATATCAAAACATCCTTGCTGCGAAACGCGCCCCGCGACGTTTTGCTTATACAAGCGCGTCATGAGCAATCATCGGTGGTTCAGTGGTAGAATGCTCGCCTGCCACGCGGGCGGCCCGGGTTCGATTCCCGGCCAATGAATTCTATTTAATTTTCCTCACAGGCAGCCACGTAGTACTTGCTTTTCATCAGGGACAGAATACCCTCTTCAGCATTAACCACAAGCTCGAAAAAAAAAACCCGCCCGCTATAGAGGCATTGCAACGAAGATTTAGATGCGTTTGCACGTATTTAATAATTGGAGTTGAATGTATTATTTCAGCGCGATATATTTGGTTTCATATTTTTTGTAGTAGTTATTAGTAGGTAGGCTTTTGTTTATAATTTCTTCCGTTTAAAAATAGTCATTTAACTATCTAAAAATAGTCATTTAAATATATTTTAATAAGTACTTGAAAAGATTAGTTGCACAGGTTTAAAATTACGGTACCTACTAAAAAATCCTTGCCGAGTAAAACAATTGGAAAATCCTTATTGAAACTACGAAAATGCGGGTTGCATTAGAGTTTAATTAATTTTCACATTATCTTAAGTGCTTTGCAAACATACATTATGTGAATAATCCAGTAGTAAAAGCGGGCGAAGCCGCAAGGTGGTCGCTAGTTAATAAATAAATGAAGGTAAAACGCTATGTATACAACGATCATAGTCCTGAATGACTGACATTAATAAGAAGGATTTCTGAGACGACGGTATTTGTGCGGGGATTGTGGACGTAATTAATACCGATCGTTAATCAAACATCTCGTGAAGGCTACGACGACGAGAAGGGCCCAGATAATAATTATATATTTTAAGATTAACAAGACGTTCTTGCAGTTTATTACGTACAAAAGTATTAAATTACTTTTAACTAAGCCATGGTAAAAGCTATTTATATTTGTATGAAATTACAGGATGATCAAAAATTTTCCGCTTCAAATACAACACTACCTTTATGATTGGTGAAATGTGGTAAATGAGCAAGCCACTCTGTAATCTGTCCGCGTGAGCATCAATTAGCTGGAGTTAAAAGCTCCCTTTTATTGGAACGGCCAAATGAATGGGCAGCGTTGAGGAGCACTTTGACGAATTTCACGCTCAAATCGTACGAGTAGTGCGAGCTGTGTAGGGAGTACCGATCGCAAGCGTTTAAAACTGCGCTTTGCTCGCTCGAATCGATGTATGACATCTATCATGACACGTATTAACCGTTTAAGCATTTTGTTATTGTCGTACTATGAATATAATATATTTTGATATAACTATGGTAGTGGTTTTAAACCATATTTTAGTATTTACTTTTTTATATTTTTATAGCGTTAATCCACACTTAGATAAAATACTTTTATAGAAACGTATAAAAATTTGATCGTAGCTGGATTTGAACCCGTGCCTCTTGAATGAAATACGTAATTCAATTAGCTGATTGGGCGAGGCGTTTTCTTCACCTATTAAAGCGTCAACTCAAAGACCGGGCTCACCGTCCATTTACCGAGGGTTAATCCCTCTTTCAGAGTAATGAAATCCGTATACGTATCTCTTAATGCCTTAGTTTTGGAATACCCATACTCAGCCTCGGGCACTTCGTGTTCTTTAACAGATTGTTTTGTATGAGCATCGAATATAATGGCATTCGATTTACGCTTGGTTGACGTTCATTAAGTTAAATTGATTTATTAGGTTCATTGAGTGGAGCTTCTAATTAACTAATTGTCGATATCTAAACGTATGGCAGAGTGTGGCACTTGTTGAAATATATGTATAGTAATTTAGAACATCCTTTCATCACAAAATCAATTGTAGTGATAAAGACGCCATTGTACATGTTAATTTAAGTACTTACATATCTGTATATATGTTCTTTTTTTATGTAAATTTTATATATGTAATAAATTAATATCGTTTCAGATTTACATATATCCCTATTCTATCCATGTTATGTAGGCGCGTTCAAGTTGCACACAGTAAAATATATATTTTTTTACCGCTACCCTTCAAATACTTTACCCCTATCGTAATTTGTAATAAAGCTTACATTTTTTGTAATTTTCTAATTTTGTTTTCAATCCCACCAATTATAAAAAAACTAAAACAAAACAAGAAAAAAAGATTTTTTAAGAATTTCAAATCTAGTTACCTACCATATGAGGCATTTTTAATTTTAACATGACGTCAAGCAACGTTATGAAATGGAATGTAGAGTGCATTGTTTTATTTTCCGTAGGAATTTTACTCATTTGGAAGACGGGAGTATTTGTAAATAGGCTTATTTTTGAAGGCATTGCGTGTTGCGTGTTGTAGATTAAAACAAAATAAATCTATTTCAAAGCAAAACTATACTAAACTTTTACCTGATATGCGAGTGTTCGGGTGGAATGGTGGCAAGAGCGCTGACATATTCTACTATTGAAATATAATGCTTCTCTACCAGAAAAATGTTCTACATTCATGACTGCATTGTTACATAATGTTTGTGAAATAGCTTTGATTTAAGTAATTCTTAAGTCTGCATTACTGTAGAATAGTTGGTCAGTTCTATCTTACGTACTCATATTGTACTTCAATAGAACAGACACTAATTAATATGGGATAAATATTACATTTAACTAGACAGAGAAAGAAAATAATATTTATATTAATATAAATTGTTCCATATTTAAACAATAGAATCAAACAACAATGAAAAATCTTAGCAATTATCTTAATTAATTAATTAATCTAGATTGAAATCCGTTCAGCCTCTAAATCTTGATTGGGATCTTATCTTAACGAGCACATGTCAGAGACTGTACGGACCAAGCGCTGCATCTATTCATGCTCTTGAAACCGCAGATTTCTATGAAAGATGACGTCGCCTATGGATAGGTAAGGCCAATATGGATTTGTGTTAATAAAATAATACCAATTGTTTATTGCTATTATATAGATAAAAGAATACAAACAAGATTTATAAGGTTTTTTTTCTTGAGGAATTGCCAGTTGTATCTTAGGCGAAGCTACGTATCATTCTTGTAGCAGTGACGACATGCCACATATGATGTTTGCGTTCCTTTCTTTTTAATTTAGGCTTGAAGTAAGATATGTTCCGTACAAAAATTGAAGCTCCTAAACTTTTTCTGAAATTCAAGCTTAGCTTAGCCAGAGCCCTTTCATCTGATACCTCACTTGAACTAACGGCTTTAATACCAAATCTTGCCTGTTTTTCCCGTCTGCCAAGGAAGGTTATTAAAGTTATTATTTTTTAAAGATATAACCATAAATGTACAGTTTTCAGATTTTTTCCTCAACTGGTACTACCTGTAGATGCTAGTTGCCAAATTTCATAACTATAGGTCAACCGGAAGGACGTCCTGGTAAGTAGTAGTAAGTCCTGGTTTTTTCATCATAAATGTTTTCTTTATAATTTGGCGATGACCTTGGATTAATTAAATTATTAGGATTATGTAAATGTTTTTTATTCTTACAATAAAGAAGTATTTTTTGTTGTCCGAAAATAGAAATGGAAGAGTCGCACTAGGAATGCACTTTGAAGTATTTCCTGATTTACATTTAGGAGTTAAATCTACACAAAATAGTTTTTAATTCTATTATGTATTATATTCTCAATACAACGTTATCTTACCAAAGGTCGAGTTAATATTCAAGTTAATTAAATGCTACCGACAACCTCAACTAAGCCTTGTCACTCGCTAGATGTGCTCTAATGCAAACTAATCAGACCAACGTGTAATGAAATCACTGGATTATTTATATGACAAGACGTAAGGGAGCATTTAGCTTAATTAACATGAATTATTAATATTATTATCATATAATTATACAGACATATATAGCGCTATATTTAAATGGCAAAATTTAAAAATGTTTATATTTATTTTCTAGTCTTAATTCTTTCTAGTAAATATATTTTTTTTAAATATATTTAGTCTCTTATCCTACAAACAGTATAATATGGTAACTGTTCTGCCTATAATATATATAAGAGACATTACATAATTAACAACAGAGGTCTTTAACAAGAACAGATACAAAAAGAAAATTAAAAAAAAGAAAAAAAGAAAAGAAGAAAATTCGCTCCCTCATATTGATTAAACGGCCTCCGTTATTATGCTTGTTTAACACAAGCCAAACTGAATTTAAAATACAATCTTTATTTTATATTTTTCCTTTAAGAATAAATTTGCATTCCATTGTCAGCCATATTTTTTTTTGTTTCAAGAAAAAAAATATTCAGAATTGCATACAACTCGAACTTAAAATCTTTTTCACAAGTAAAAATTTTGAGAACGAGTAAGGCTTGTTTAAGTAAAAAGTAAAAGAATTTGTTTATATAGAAAAATATTCTTTATATGCGACGTGAATTTCACAAATAGAAGTTTCCTTAACCCTTAACTGCTCGCATGGGGTCAAAGCACTTTCGCGTATAGAAGAAATGCACTTGCAACGGTTGGAACCTCCCCGCACGCCCGCTAGCCTCTTAATATGCGCTAAAGAACATACTTTAGTACCGTTTAGGTCGCAGCAGGTGAAGGCTAAGCCTCTGCTCTCTTGAGCCGTGACCCCGTGCGAGTACTTACGTAACTTTTTTGAGAAAGGTAAGCTTTTTATATTCTATTGTTTTTAATTAGATATTGATATAACTTTGAATGAAATATTATAGTGAATGATAATTTCTATCGTTTTAGAATTTTTTTTTTTGTAATTTTTAAACAAATATGTTATTTATATAGGTCTTTTTTATTCCTCAGTTATCAAACATTCTTGCGACAACTTGCAACGGAACTTGTTGAAAGTCACCAAAAACGTCGAACCACGCGGCTATTGGAAGTACATGGTTTGGAAACTCCACCTGCTCCACCTACCACTAAACGTGGGCGGTGTTGGGCGTGGGCGTGGGCGGTGCGGTGGATGAAAAAGAGTGACCGAAAAGTATCCACAAAATGCAGTCAAGGCAAAAAGTTTTTGTGTAATGAGCACTTCATTGTTTACTGCCAAAACTGCAATAACGATGATTGCCATAGTTCCTAAATATTCATGAAATTTTAATGCATGATCTCATGTTGAGTCAAAAATGTTCCTTATTGTAGAAGTTTATATTTTAGTTATTTTTATGCCTTAGAAGATTATATTTTAAGTTGTGGTTTTTATGTCTTATAGATTAAATAAAGTACTTTTATAATTACTATTCGCTTGTTTCATTAAAAAAAAGGAATCATCAAATTTCATCCATACAAATTGGGGTCACCACGGACCCCGTGCGAGCAGTTAAGCGATTTTATTCGTGCGAGCAGTTAAGGGTTAAGATTCAAGCAGATTCAATATTCATTCAGAATACTAAATAGAACACAGATAGGAAAATAATTTTATTACACAAAGGGATTGCATACAAACGGCAAAGAAATAAGGACGACATTCCATATTTCAGAATTTCCTTATAAAAATGTGATAATAAGCACTTTTATATTGAACTGTTGTAGATAATGTCTATAGGTTAGAGTTTGATAGTTGATGTTTTAAATTTATTATATTTATTCATCTTATTTATGTCAAGTAGTCATAGTGAAAAACAAATTAAATATTTCATTCGTCATCGTCGTCAATCGTGATATAGTCGTAGTCTCCTGATCTGAAATTGGAATGATTGTGGGTTCAATCGGGGAAGTTATTATTTCCCCTATAAGAATTAGGATTCGGAAGAAGAAATAAACTATTACTAACATCTATTAAATTTTCAGCTTCACACTGTATCCCTTTGGAACCTAGTATTCGAGTCACAGATTCTTCTTCTTAGTCACAGCGTGTTTACAATATATATTAAAAATAATTCTATTTATAGATATTGCTTGCCTAAGATTACCAAGATACTATATATAATATATAATTTTATAACAACTGACTGGAGCGAGATCTTTTAGCTTTGCAAAGCGCAATTTATATAAAAGGAGCACTTTGCGACTGTCGCATTCGCATTTCAACTTTAATTAATTCTACAAAATCTATCTTCATGCAATTTGTTGTTTACTTAGCGGGTATTACATTTATTATGCAGTATCTGTAAAATATTTTTAGTGCTGTAGTACTATTTACTATAATTTTGCGATAACTGAGCCTGCCTATATAGGTACTTAAATTTTGATGACCAACATTAGGTACGTATTATTAGAAGTATTTAAAGTAAAAATTTGAATATATTTTAATGAAAATCAATATGTGTGTGTATATTTTCAGGCAGGATCGGCAGAAATAATCTATGTCAAGGCTGTTTATAATTTTTGTAATTTTATAATTTTTATAATATTGATTAATATTTTCTCAAGTATATAATTATTATAATACTATGTAACAACACGAAATAACATAACGTCAAAAAAAATATTCAAATTGTTAAAAACTTATAACTTTGATGTGTGACACTTATACGAAACGTGTGAGTAGGTACTCTGAATAGCTACGAGTACGTAAGCAAATAATTTATCAAAGTCACGTCACTGGAGTGGCCATTGCTAAAGAAAGGAAAAAAAAATGTTATTTCAAAACGTTTTTCTCATATACAGATCGACGCATACGTGATTGATTTATCTTTCGTAAAACTCGCCTAATAAAACACTTAGGTTTTCTGGTCCAATAATGTAATTAAAAGTATTTTTTATATACCAGCTTCATAGGGGTAGGTAGAAAGAACCTAGTCTTAAAATACTACAATAAATTATTCTTTTCACGTACAAGTAGCTCGCTAATTCCTTACAAAAACTCGGCTCAAATTGTCTCAAGATAGATAGATAAAAATCTACTCAAGATAGATAGATAGATAAATACTACGTTCTCCACTTTCCGCTCAATTTTCATGACATTGCTTTGAGTGGTGGAATCTAATCTTGTTGCCAGAGCAAGGAAAATGAAATTATTAAATGGTACAAAATAAACGGGTAATATGTTTATACATATCGTATTTATCTTTTTTAAGTCCACACTATAGACAGCTCAAGAGTATACACTTTAGTATCTAGGCCGAAGTATGGCACATGACAGTGTCTTATTAGATTAGCTTGGTCGCTCTCACAAATACTGCCCTGGACGACTAATTGCTTTATACTACTCGTATGTACCTACCTTTATCGTCTTTGCATGGTATGGTAACTGATTATTTGTTATCTAAAATAGATGTTAGCAGTAATGCTGTTTGAATATATATATCAAATTGCTATTAATTGGTTTGCTAAGTAATTATTAGTCTCATACAATAATGACAATATTCGAATCTCATAAAAATAAATAATATATTACATTATGTATGACTAATTAGAAATAGCAGTGAGGCCAATTCGATTGTAAACGGGACTGGCTGTGGGTTCAATTCCCACTCGAGGAAGGATTACGGAAAAGAAAGAGATTCCGACGAATTGAGAACCTCGTCCTTTTTTTGAAAGTCGGTTAAAAACTAGGTTCCCCATATCTCTCTGCCTAACCTGGTAAAGTGTGAAACTAAATAATAAAAAACGTTAATATTTAATACTAATTTTATGCAGCATTCATCATTCTACATATGTATTAAGCGAGTCCAATTCACGCAAACTTACTAGCGTAATGGAACAGTCGTTAAGCTCGAAGAATGGTTGGTTGGCGAGACGCCAGTTGTCGATACAAACCAGTACCTCCGATGTCGTGCTGACTGACGTTAATTGATTTTATTCAGTGCTTTTGACTTCAATTTCTTTGTTTTGTAATGATTTAATAACAAGTTATTGCTTGTTTTTTTTTATAGTTTAGTGCACTTTGCGTATTTAATAGTGCGCAAAAAGTGATTTGATGAAAAGTCATTACATTTTCATTATTTTGTGTAGAGAGCAACATCACGTGCTGATTTCCGGATTCCTTACTCTCGCAAGAATAGTTTCGGTGAGGTTAGTATATTTGTAGTTCATTTTATACCAAGAAAGTACATGCCTATGTACCTACTACCTGAAATTGTTACGGAACCCTCGCTGGGCGACCAACTCGCTCTTGGCCGGTTTTATTTATGAATTAGATGAATAAATCCATTAGTATTTGTAACATTTTATATAATACTAGCGACCCTCTTGCGGCTTCGCCCGCTTTTACTACTGGATTATTCATAAAATGTATGTTTGCAAAGCACTTAAGATAATGTGAAAATTCATTAAACCCTAATGCAACCCGCATTTTTGTAGTTCCAATAAGGATTTTCCAATTGTTTTAAAATAAACACAAATGAATAACATAAATAACAGAAAACTTAAATAATATAATATCTCTTACCCAAAAATAACTAAACGAAAGATGTAACCAACTATGTCGCGTAGAAATACATTATAATTATTGGACAACTCCAAAGTACGTGCAATCACTTCTAAATTTACTTTGCCGGGCGCAGAATTGAAGCATTCTCTCGGCCATCTCCGTAGTAGCTCCGAACGACATCAGGACCTTGGTTCTCTGACAGTTATTGCTGTTAGCCCTATTGGATTTTACAGCGACACCGGTTGGGTAGGGAAGAGGGTATTCTGTCCCTGATGAAAAGCAAGCACTACGCTGCCTGTGGTTCAGTGGTAAAATGCTCGGCTGCCACGCGGCCGGCCCGAGTTCGATTCCCGGCCGATGCATTCTATTTAATTTTCCTCACAGGCAGCCACATAGTGCTTGCTTTTCATCAGGGACAGAATACCCTCTTCAGCATTAACCACAAGCTCGAAAAAAAAACCCGCCTGCCTCTATAGCAACGAAGACTTAGATGCGTTTGCACGTATTGGATAATTGGAGTTGAATGCATTATTTCAGCGCGATATATTTGGTTTCATATTTTTTGTAGTAGTTATTAGTAGGTGGGTTTTTGTTTATAATTTATCCCGTTTAAAAATAGTCATTTAACTACATTTTAATAACTACTTATAAAAGATTAGTAGCACAGATTTAAAATTACGGTACCTACTAAAAAATCCTTGCTGTGTAAAAGAATTGGAAAATCCTTATTGAAACTACGAAAATGCGGATTGCATTAGGGTTTAATTATTTTCACATTATCTTAAGTGCTTTGCAAACATGCATTATATGAATAGTCCAGTAGTAAAAGCGGGCGAAGCCGCAAGAGGGTCGCTAGTAAAAGATAAAAATATGCTGTCGCAGACTTTTTTGTAGATCTTATTAAGAGGAACAATACTCCAGTACATTATTTTCATGTATTACTTACCATTAAAGCAGCGCATGCGCGAAAGTGTCTCGACAGGTAGGACTTTATACACATTTATCGTATTTATGTTAATTTACATAAGAATGTACAAATAATAAACTATATATAAACCTTCCCTGAGAAATACTCGACCTAATGGTGAAAATTGCATCAAAATCCGTTCGGTGGCTTAGAAGAAGAAGAGTTAGAAGTTCAGTAACAGCGAACGATATAGTATATCAGGTATTTTAATAAAAATTATAAGACTTCTAAATTTTACTAAAAATTTGATCTAAATATAATTAACCTTCGGTGAATAAAGAACATCATTTAATTAAAAGCCTTATTTGCCTTCATTTTATTACTTCATTAATTAAGGACGTTCTTTGTACACAGTTATTATATTACGTTATTTAATAACAGATAATGAATTAATGTTCATCTTAAAAGACCTTATCAAAAACATCATAATTTCAAACGCTAACTTAACTTCTTTTATAATATTATGAGGAAATTTATTCCTATGTGTAACTAAGGTAATTATTAATGCGTATACCGTAAACATGAATATGATTATTTCGCTTTCAATTTATTTGCTTGCTGCTGTATCCTGACTCTGCCTGCTAAAAGGCGAAACTGAAAATTCCATTTAGTTTTAACGGGCTAAATATTTTTAGTGTAGAAAACAATCTTAAATTAAGTTCTTTGAACGTAAAGGGAATAAATTTTAAATTCTACATGTCCTCAGAGTAATATGTTTCGTAAACTCGTGCTGTCCCGACTGAGAAGAATAAAAATGTAAAAGAGGACATTGAGATAACTCACGCTAACACGATTTGCGCATTAGCTGTGGAAGTAGGGAATATATGTGTGGTAATTTAAAAGCTCGCTTGTTTTCCTTTTTGTTTCATTATTATCAGTATTGAGTAGATGTTTTTAATTTGTTTGTAGTTTTTTTAATTATCTGCAATATAAGGATTTAAAATATAAAATGCATCTAATTTATTTTTATTTTAAATACTTCATTTGAAATGAATTTATTATTTTATTTGAAATATTTTACATAAATACATTTTGTATTTATAAAATGTTAGGAGTGTTATGCTCACTAATCAAATATTAGTAAATATTTATTTGATAGTGGGTAGTTTTATGTGGACGTAGTGTGTTATTAATTGTGTAAAATGAAGGACAGGACTGTTTGCTTGCTAAAAAATTTTACTTTTGAAAAAAAAATTACTTCCAATAAATAATTATCAATTGGAATATACGATTCGAAAATATATACTTTTGTAGAGAAATAAAATTCGTTTCATATTGTAAGGCTAGCGGAGGTTCATTAGTACAGACAGACTTGGCTTCTTGGTCTGAAAGAATGAGTTTTATGCATCTATAATTTTGCATATTTAGAAAAGCGAAACCTTACCAGTTTTATTGCTAATTTCAGAAGAATAACTGAAAACTGATGATGATTTCACTTATATTCATAAGCGGAAAACCGCTTATGGTTTCCAATTATAAAGAACAAACAGTATTGTGAAATTTACCGTTAATAGAATGGAAAAGTAAATTTAACAACAAAGAAAATCTTATTCTAATTCGGAAATTCAGCTAAAAACCCTTTCTGAGAAAAATATTATTTTGTATTTTTTGCGTATTACGGAGTTATTTCCCCTTTATAAAGAAAGACATAACAACAACTCTGTTACAGAAATTGAAAAATAACAATAACGATAGATGTTGATTTTATAAAGGCTCTTTGTTTATGAAATTTATAAGATTTTTTTTACATAAAATCATTTTCAGCAAAGTAAAATATGATTTTTAATAATAGTTTCGTAGTAGTACGAACATTGTTTTAAGGATTCATTTATACAAAGAAATATACGATGTTTACGCCTATTCCATACAACCATTAATTATTATTTATTTTTATTTACTCTGTTTACTGATAATATAGGTACATACCATTATGACTGCTACGCTGCTGCTGAGAAGAAACTTATACAAAACCATAAAACTAACAATTGATTAACTTGTTATCCAATAATCTGTTAGCAATCGCTTTACAACTCAATATAAATATTAATTCAACCCCCATTTCGATTACATGGCCCCATAGTGTTTGCTTTATACAATAGACGGGTCTCTGGCCCCGTAAATTAACAAGAAACAAGAGTCGTCGTATTTACGACCCCGCTCCGACCGAAGTCATGTTCGAATTTCCATAATTCAATTAAACTGCTCTAATTAATAGAAAGTGTAGAGGATAATATTTCTGTATAACTTTTATATCTTATCTGTACATATTTATTTGTAGCTTAACGCTGTTTAATTTAGCACCGTTTTGTCTTGTTACTAAAACGAGAAAAGAAAATAGTTGAATCCCCCGAAAAGAAATTGAACCCACAATCATTGCATTTAAAGTCTGATTTTATCAAAAACAAACAAATAAAATTTACAACATATAATAATTAAAATTTTAGAATGAAAAACTGTTAATTCACATTGCTATTTTATAGACGCTACTAGCTTAATGGAAACTCTATTTGGAACAGTTTTTCACGTGATTTAAAATTCGTTTATCTCTCGCTCGCACAGCTCTCTACGCGATGACCGATGCCGGATATTTTTCCGCTTTTAATGAAATTCATCTGTCCCAGCGCTGTGTCAGACGATCACGGATAGCGTAGTGCAAACAAATAAAAACAAATATTATCTAATTGATTTTAGCGTAGGGAGAACGTGAGTATATATGATGGTTGTGGGTTCGATTTGTACTTAGAAATACATTTTTAACTTCACTGTGCATTCTGCATATAGCACAGAAGGCAGAGAGAGATGAAAATATTAAATATTTCATGCCTATCGCGCTTACTTTCGTACTACTGGTCCCACTAAGTAATATATCTAAAATATTTAACTGCACTAATGTGAGCAACATTGTAATTTAACAAAATATGATGTTTTCTCTGTCGTGACTATACATTTTTTTTTTCTCTATTCAGCATAATATTGGAATTGGATGGAGTGGAGACATAAAGAAACATATACAATTTCTTTCTTTTTGTTATCGTGTAAGATCAAGGAAGATAGTCCGTCCCTCACTTCATGCCCAAGTTTTGAGACATTTGTGTGTTGAATTCAATATTACACATGAAACACTACAGTCACTTATTGTTTATGCCTATATCTTACTGTTCAATAATATTTTGTATATAATGAAATAATAGCTTCAAATAGCCTTACTGTATGTTGTTATTTCATTTTCAAAAGCCACCTGCAAATAAGTTTCAATAAGCCACGAGTCCCGACTCTGGAACATTGAATATCAGAATAGCAATTGTCAACATTTGGTATTGTGGTCCGCGTCGAGAGCGCGCTCTGCAACTGTTCCTTATCAAAAGGCTATTCTTCTAAAGCTTCAGCTTTATGTATACTTTAGATGTATACCATTTTTCCTTATTTTTTGAATTTGAAAACGTTTACCGTTTTTCGGTAATTCTTTTTAAAAGATATACCTAATAATATTTATATTATTAATAGTATAAGTATTTTTAATATAAAATGTAAATTACAATGTATATTCTGCTCTCGATATTTTAGAAATATGTTAAGTTTCGTATGGCGGACTAATAGTGAAAGGAAAACATAAGTTACTATATTACTTAAGCTTAAAAGATTAAATACGTGACACCAATATTTTTTAATCAAAAATATTGAACAAAAAACTTTGAATCCAGTTATAAATATTATTGAAGGAATAATAAAACACAAGCTGGAACAATCATCTCCAACAGTGATAGAATAGCTGTGGAATAGAGAACGTCCACTGAGGAGGAATGTTTGATATCTGTATAGAGAGCAGCGTCGATAGCCACTCGTACTCGTATGTATGAGAATGCTTTCATAGTTGGACCTTTAGAATATGATCAGGATTTTTTTGTATGTGTATTACCATTTTATAAGTTCGTTCAATGGAGTCAAAGCTCACCCGTTTTTCCTTTGTATATTTTCTGTAGATATAACAAAAAAAATCTGAAAGATTTTTAACACCAATTTGCAGCAGAAGCTGAACAAAAATACAAATTTATTTTAAATATAACGCAGAAGAATTTTATTTATATTATTTATATTTTTTCAATGAATAAATCACGCATTAAAATTTTAAGTTCAACTTGATAAGCTAAACAATTGACAATGTATTATCTAAAACGATAAAATCTGACTATCCTATTTAGGTATATTCGTTTTATATTACAACTAGCGGACGTGCGCAGCTTCGCTTGCGTAATTAGGGGTGAATTCTAATAAACCACGAAACATATGTTCAATGAAATATTTTTAAGAGTCTAAATTTCAAATTTTATAAAAGTCGGTGGCGATTTAAAGATTTTTCCATACAAACTTTCAACCCCTTATTTGCACCCTTAGGGAGTGAATTCTAGAAAACCATGAAACACATGTTCAATTAAATATTTTTAAGACTCTAAATTAAAAAAAATATAATAATCGGTGGCGTTTTAAAGATTTTCCATACAAACTTTGAACCCCTTATTTGCACCCTTAGGGGAAGAATTCTAGAAAACCATGAAACATGTGTTCAATTAAATACTTTTAAGAGTCTGAATTTCAAATTTTATAAATATTGGTGCCGATTTAAAAAAAAATCTATACAAACTTTCAACCCCTTATTTGCACCCTTAGGGGGAGAATTCTAGAAAACGATGAAACACGTGTTCAATTAAATACTTTTAAAAATCTAAATTTCAAATTTTATAAAAATCGGTGCCGATTTAATTTTTTTTCCATACAAACTTTGAACCCCTATTTCACCCCTTTAGAGTTAAAATTTTTCAAAATCCCTTCTTAGTGGATGTCCAGATTACGAAAGTAAATATCTGACCAAATTCCACGTTTCTACCATCAGCAGTCATGGCTGTGCGTGCGTCTTACCTCAGTCAGTGAGGACAAGTCCTTTTATATATATAGATTGCCATTTATACTTAATGAATTAACAAAATTAATAATCAAAAATTTCGAAGTTCATAAATAACAGAAAATATAGCTCCTAAAAGCTAGTCCCTAGTAACATAACAATAAATACAAATCTTATTAATGTTATAATGTAATATTTGAGTAATTATTACACAAAGTACTTTTGGCAGGAATTCAAGATAGCGAATAGACTATAAATAAACAATTTTCCATCTCATAAATTCCGTACAATAACAAGAAAACTGCAAATTTATACAGATTTCATGAGAACGTCTTTTAAATGTGAGTTGGCCCGCAACAAAGCTAATCTGAATGTATAAAGGTATTAGAGGAATCAAAATACAGTCTGTATTAAGAAGAATATGATGACTTATATTAATATGATATCAAGTTACATTAGGAATTGTAACTTCTTCGTTTAATCGGATTTAACACGTGGAGCTGCCAAAAAATCTAGTGTTAGTATATTTTTAATAATCTAGATAATAACGAATTGCTATTCTAAAGTATTCATACATATTTTAATAACCTTAGATAAATACGTAAGTATAGAAATTCAACAATAGTTTATTGTGTTATTGGAAAAGGTTAGCAGGGAAAAATAGTGAAACTGGTTTTAGAAGCATTTGACGATAGTAACGACTAATCCAAATGGTTCGGTCGGCTATCAAACTAGCCGCTGCCTATCCCGAGCCCGAGTTTCAATTTACTCACGTCGTTTGACGAGGACACTTGCTCGGAGATTTTAATATAAGATATATTTGTGACTTTAGTATAGAAATAGAAATATTATTTAGGTTTTTAACAAATAATATAGTCACACCTCGGCCTCCTTTTCTAACGAGTGTTGTCAAGTAGTGAAAAGAAATGTTCAACTGATTTATATAGACTGAAATTTTTTTTTATTTTTTTATAATACTTTTAGAAAAAGATTTCTAAAAGTATTATAAA
>JAEBDU010012163.1:0-14678 GCA_016802625.1 Heliconius numata | reverse complement strand
AAAAATAATTTCATAGAAATTATGATTACTAAAATAAAATCGTGGGGTCACTTGCTACTTACCACTAGGTGGGTGAAGTCTCACGCTATGTCTTTCAATTGTAGATATTGGACGTGCCCCACGATTAAATTTTAGTAATCATAATTTCTATGAAATTATTTTTTAGCTTTTAGTACATTTATCTGCAATATAAAACCGTTTAACTTAAAATTTTTTTTTTACTTTTTTATACATACTGAACATCACACACCAAATTCCTTTGTCCAGAAGTGTATTGAAATTCGTATATAAATGTCGTATCGTATAACCCAACTTGTCTCTTGGGTGTCGAGACAGCGATCGATATGGCAGTGTATTCATTTCATAAGTTATTCACTGTTATCATAGAGGAAGGGCATTGCTTCGCTGGTTATCAAATGGAAGTTGGTATAGTTCACCCAATATTTCCTGGTGATTGAGGATTGTTACCCAAAATATGTGGAAGGAATTTTAAAATGGAAGGAATTTTGTGAATATAGAATTGGTGATATAAATAAAATGTATATATATAACTGTAGTATACTGGCAGTAGTAAAATATTATCGTATTTTTCTCGGCTTTAGGCATATCCTACATGTAGCAGAGCAGAGAGAGCCTTAGGACACTTTGCTCTCTACTTTTCGCCAAATTCTGTATATGTTACTGTTATTACAAATTAATTAATTTATGATAAATCACGTATAACGTCAACTTATCAATTATATTCGGTACGTCAGCAATAATGAGAAATGATGACTTAAAAACATATAAGGTAATTCATTACTCTCATTAACATAATGATATCAATCATTTAGGAAGACATTACTTCCTATAATATGTCTTCCTATATTATATTTAAATAATTAAATACGTTATTTGAAAATACTTTTGATGTATTGTAAATTATTAATTTATGTAACGGACCATCCTTTATTTAATATTTTGATTTGTTCGTTCTGGTAACGAGGCTAAGCACAGCGTTAAGTTCCATCTCTCAACATGCAATTCCTCCAGAATTCAGCGGGAACAGAAATGTCTTAACACTAGGTTCCCAGGATTTCTCTGCCTACTCTGCTCTAAATTATTCATTATCTAGGCAGTGTCAGGTAAATTATCATTACTGTCATCATATTTTATCATTAAAATAGTAGAATAATGTTACAGAAGAATACACAACGTGAGAATGAGACAGAAGCCTGTTATGGAAAGTTTACGGATACAAATAGTTAAAATATGTTCCTGTGGGTAAATATAAGAGGCAGCAGGATAGGTCTCTGGCTACCTCCGTTCCCAACTTTGCGCTCATATTGATTGGTGGATATCAACGCCGTGCTTTGTTTTACCATCAGATCCTCAGAACAGGTACTGGTGCTACAACCGATGCAATTACAATCAGCTGCTGTGCCGCCAGTTTCGATAGACAAGTTTATATGTCAAATATAAATTACTATTGATCAAAACTAATTAGTACGGAATTGATGTCAATACTTCCATGTAATTAGACATCAACAGAGTTAATTATGCAATTTTAACTAATATCTAATTATGTGTACAGTTAGTACACAACTATACAAATGTATTAACTATAGAGTTCCAATTAAATTTTGTTTACTAATTAACAGATAGATTATTTTGGTGAAGTGATATAATTGTATTGCTTTGTTTTAATAAGGTTAGCTATATTTGATTTTGTTATTAACTAGTAGGCCCGTGCGGCTACGCCCGCTTGAATTATACAAATCTTTATTTAAATGTATTTAAGAAAAATCGACCTAACCGATTTTAATAAAATAAACCCTAGATGTTTTCGAGAGCTTGCCAGAATCCAATAGTGAAAGTCTAAATCGGTTAAGCCGATTCTGAGATTAGCGAAAACAAATGCACATACATACAGACAAAAATTTTAAAAATCATTGTCCTGGGTTTTATTACGTTAATGAAGGTTCCCAATAACATTTTTTTTAAATATCTTATAAGTACAGTCACCGACGCTCTTACGATTTTATTATAAGTATAGATATTATGTAGGCTGTCGTGGTGCAAGGGACACAAGCGTGACTGTAAGTGACAATTCGAATCCACGTGTAAAAGAAAATTAATATTTAAATACCTAAATTACTAACCCACAAAAACTTCTATAATTTTATTCAAGTAATTTGGATAAGCAAAAAAATAATATTCCTTTCGCGAAATTAATTCCCCGTAGATACGACTTTCGACAAAACAATATAGGACCAATATATTTTTTTCAAATATAATAATGTTCTTATAATAATTGATAAGCTCGAAAAAATATTTAGAAGAATATTAAATAAGGTTTGTTTTTAATTTAATTTGTTATCTGTAAGCGATATAGGATTTCGATAAATAATTTTTCTATTCTAAGAAACGCTTCTTACTTGTGATTTCATCTTCTTTTTTAGCTTGTATTTCGGCATAACGCGTGAATAATACTCTCGCGCATAATACTCTTAGCAGGGTAGGCAGAGGGAACCTTGGAACCTAGTGTTAAAATTTTATGCTTTATGCTGAATTGTGGAGGCATTGGGTGTTGCCGCAACTCAACGGTGCGTGGCGAGTTTGTCTCGATACCAGAGGGAGTGAATGAAAATATTGAATATTTAATTTCCTTGCGCGGCGTTTAGCCCCGCCACTTAACTTTAGGTCCCCAGGTTCCCTTGCTTATGTGCAAGATACCTACAGCGTCAAACAATAATTTCAAATTGCCTCAACGGAAAATCAAATCTATAATCGTAACAAATATGAACTAAAAATAAACTCTGGCACTAGAATATACGCGAGTCTCGAATGCCAGGGGACTAATGGTGTATAAATAATTTCTCATCCCGCCATCTGCTATATTTGTATATTTTAGCTGAATTTAGAAATACTTCATATATTTTAGAAAATTATAGTCTTTCCTTTGATGTTAATGGATTTATTGTTGTTAATTTATATTCTATTTTCTTCCCACTCGAGGGTAACGAAATATTTTATATTTTCATTTCGCGGTGTTGAGTTCCGTCAATCAAACACGCAATGCCTCGAGCAGCAGAAAATGGGGAACGATATGTTAACATTAGGTTCCCTCTGCCTACTCTGCTATATGTCAGACACAAAGTGAACCAGAAAAAGAAAATTAGATAAAAGAAATACTTTAAAACGTATGTACATGCAAAAATATTTTCTTTTTTCTGGCTATGTAAATTTCACTAAATTTTCTCATAGATTTATAAGCATTGTATATAGAAGGGTTTTATTTTTTAACAATTTTTTAAATAGTAATATCTAAACATTTTGCAATACTATAAAATAAAATAATTAATTTTAAAATTGTAGCATCTATATAGAATTTTTGACTCGACGCAATATATACTAACTTATCGACTATCTTCAGCTTTTGGACGATATCCAAAAGATGTGAGATCTAAATCTCTTAGGATAACTTAGCTTGTTATAGAAAATTTCTATATGAATTGAAGCCTTCGTGGCGCAGTGGATTTTCTTCAAGATTTAATTTTCTTACACAAAAACGAATATAATTAAGTCGTCAAGCCAATCTTGGTAAAAACTTCGGCCGTGAGTCAGCGGAAGAAGTTGTCTAATCATGCCTCTTTTTCCAATCCTGTCGACGTATATCTTAATTTATTGTTAGAATTTCTTACCCAATGTAAATGTCGTAGCACTGCGGCTTAACGTCTGACTTTAAAGGCAAGTAGTGGGGTCGATTCCAACTCAAGGTAATAAGGTTTTTTAATTCTTTCGCTCTAATAACGACACTAAGCACGGTGTTGAGTTTCACCACTACACACAAATGTCTCATAGACGGAAATTAGGCATCGCAAAATATGGGCAAATATTTAATATTCTAATTTCCTCGCTCTGGTAACAAGGCAAAGCGTGGCGTTAAGTTCCACCACTCAACATGCAACGCCTCAAGAACCCGATGGGAAGTGAGAAACGGTGTGTTTTAACACTAGGCATCTTCCCTCAGCCTAACCTGCTATGTGGGATACAGCTTGAAGCTAAAAAACAAAACAAAATTCTACATAAATGAAATAACTCCGTAGATATATGTTCAATCACCAAATGGCGCCACTCGACAGTGTGATTGTCGTAGATACGTCTATCCAGCCAGCCGGTAATTATGGGGTACGTTTAGCTAAGGGATTAGATAGGCAGTGATACACGAGGGTGGATTTGCATTCATTTTTCATGTTTTATCATGTTTCGTGATATCTTATTTTTGATTTTTATGTGACGATTGGGAAATATTACTTGGATGTCGAAAGAAATTGTTTATTAGGAAGATCATTTTTTACTTTTTCCGTAAGATATTAGCCATCACTTAGTCTGTTAATTTAAAAATACGTGTTATCGCCCCGAATTTTATTTGCGAGATTTTGAGATGGAAAATCCGGTTTTTTTTCGTTCCATTAAAAACTACAACTATAATTAATCCTCTCTGAATTCTCCACTATATTTCCTAACTTTCTTGCAATCAAAATTTTGACTTTCTAAGTATAGTAGTTTCGTCAATGCATTGTCTGTCGGTTACCTAGTAACGGAAGATTTAGTAATAGAAACTAAACTAACTAACTAGATGTGAGATGAGCTGCTTTTGGTTTAATCTTAAGATTAGCATTACATCTCAGACAGCGTACATTTAAGATTTGTGCAGTAATATACTTGTAGATATATCAAACATTGCAATGAATTTAAAAGTTAAAGTTAAAGCTTTTTTTACCATTTACTTATTAAAAATATTTATACGTTATTTCATATCTGACTGTATTGTTTTTTATAGCTTCACGCTGTATCCCGCGCATAACAGTATAGGTAATGGTAATCTGAGAACCTAGAGTTAAGAGTTATTCACATTAAAATACATCTGTTTCTCATCTTCCGCCGAACTCTGGAGGCATGGCATATTGAGTGGCGGACCTCAATGCCGCTCTAGGTAAAGAAATTACTCGCAACCAAGACGAGCCTACTACCTAAAATACTGCCTTTGCCTATAATATCTTGACACTATGTTTCCTTTTCCAGAACAAAAACAAAACGTAAAATTAAAAAATGTGTAAATAAAGAAATATTAAATTTTTAAGATGTTTTGTGATTACAGCTATTTTACACTCTCTAAATAAGTTGTACGCCAAATCTCAGATTTCTGCGGTTATCTGTTTGCCTGTTGGTAACGGAAGAATATATTTTTTGGTCCAGTGTATCCCCAGCTTAAAGACAGACCGAGAGCAGTGGGCAATGACTGGTCATTTCGGTGACCACTGTAATTTGTGCCGAGCGATGGGGGAAACAGGTCTGATTTAAGATACGTTCGACATTTTCCCTTATCTCTTTACTTACTTGTTACTTAAGGGATTTTTATTGAAATGTTTTTTTTATTAAATATATGAATATCTTTTATTTATTTATGAAATAAAAAATGCGTGAAGCTGAAAAACATACTCATATCATCATAAACACTTGGTTTCCAGGTCTTCCCTTTTATTAGCGAAGAATGAATTGAAAATATTAATTATTTAATTTCTCTAGTGGGAATCAAACTCACTACCTCTCCATTAACAGTCGCACGCTTGTACTTTTGCGCTTTCGCGACCTTAAATAGCCATACATATATATTACAAATATTTTTCTTAATATAACCAACCAACATATGTATTCGTGTATGCCGAAAATCCGATAAAAAGAATATAATGAAGTGAATATGGTTCAATCGCTTCTCAACTTTCTATCGATATCGAAATCTAATCGGAACTTCAACGAACTAGTAACACGCTTATAAAACTTGTTGTTAGTCGAGCTGAGCTTTGTGTTTGTATGAAAATATGTATTGGGGAAACATTATTGTAAGTTTTCCTTGACTAATTGGTCTTATGAATGTGATGTTATGAATTTTGTGTATACATTTTCAAAATCAGCAGCGGGAACCTAATGTTAAGACACTCTGTTCCCCACTTTCTGCTGAACTCTGGAGGCATTGCTTGATAAGCGGCGGAATTAAACGCCGCCGCGTTTTGTGAGCTTTTGTATAAGTGAAAAATTGCAAGTATCTTTTATTGCTGTTTTAAACTACTAATAAACTATTAAGATTTTATAAAGTCTCGAAAGCAATATTATTTATGTATTGCTAATATAAGAAATTTATAAATGCAAAAAGTAAACTTCTATTCATAGATAAGCCAATTATTTTCGATAGATAATAATATCTTCGGCCATCCCAAAAAAAAAGCTAAAATCGAGCAAAAAAACTTATTATTCTTAACACATTTTATCATACAAATCTCATACACTCCCAAAAATGACTTCACCAAGGAAGCAGCTTAAGCAACAAAAGCTACTTGAACGAGTCACGCCCGAACAATCACTATAATGTAAGTTAAAGTAAACTTGTATTTCACTTCCACTCAAAACTACTTATTGTTTTGTAGAACACTGAACTTTTCACAATGGCGTACACAATTACGTCTGCGTCAGCATCCGTACCTGTGCCCATTATAATATAATGTGATTTGTGGTGCAAGTCATGTGGGATAGAGATTATGGGAGAAGCTGGAAAAGGTGGGTGCAGCACAAGTCTGTAATTGTAAGTGGGATGGTTGTGGGTTCGATTTCCACTCGGAGGATTGTATGTTTAATACATTCGAAAATTAAAACATTTTTTTTCAGCTTTAAGCCGAGTCCCGCATAGGCAGTGAGAGCCGAATGTTGAGATTCTCCGCTCCCCATTTTTCCCCGAATTCTGGAGTCATTGCGTGTTGAGTGACGGAACTCAACGCCGCATTTTGTTTTACCAGAGCGAGAAAATGCAACTGTTAAGTATTTTATTTCCTCATGTGGGAATCGAACCCACAACCGTCACGTTTAGAGTCGCTCGCTTAAGCCTCAATTTTGTCTAGTATACCTATAAAAGATTTTAGTCACAATTGTAAGATTAAAATGTTTATTATTCTTGTAATAATTTAAAATAGTATCCGAGTACTTCTGAATAAATTTTATTCCCTCTGGCAATTTAATTCCCTTAATGAAGAAACAGAGCCACAATTTCGTGAAAACTGAAAATAGTTCGTTCTACCTAAAGTTACAAGAAGAATTATTTATACTTTAGTTTCATCAATCTCTGAATAGTTGTGTCTAAAAGGATTCCATTTGGTTTATATTTAATTCTTTTCATGATATTATGATGGATAGTAATGTTTTTCGCTTTCAATGGACATTGCAGGTTGGCTGGTAGACTCTGGAACTCAACGCCGCGTGTTGCTTTGACAGCGATAAATTTTAAAACTTGTCATGAACACAAAGTCAAAATTAAAATAAAAACATATTTATACTTTTTAATAATATGTAAACAAAATATACAAAAATGTTTTATATCAACATTTTTAATTTAGGTAAGTGAGGGGCAAGGCGCGTCGTTGAGTTCCGCCATTCAACATGCCTCCAGTTTTTCAAAACGGTCTTACTCGATGCCAACTTGTAAGTTCTCTATGCTCTCGTTAGACGGCTTCGAAGAGCGGATTCGATTCCCGATGCGCTAATTTTGAAAAATAAAAATTTAATTTTTTAACCGACTTCAAAAAGAAGGATGTTCTCATTTCAATTATTTTTCTACTTTCTCTCCTACAGCTCGTAACTTAGATCACCCACTCTCGTTCCCATTTGCTTATCAACTGCGTTCGCTGGCGTTTCATTTGGCATTTAGTATCGTATGTCACTGCCGTCGTTATGTCTCGCAAAGGTTAGATTGCTGTGTAAATAACATAGATTCAACTTCGCTGTGATATTTACTTTTCTATTTTAGTTTGTTCTAATTATATATATTTATCTGTTGACGTCATCTAGGTCCAGTGGATGGAGGTTGGTTGTATATCTGACGGTTATGAGTTCAATTCTGTTCGAACTGTAAAATATTTTAAGAAAAATCTCAAAATACATGTGTGTTCGTTTTTGTTTATTTATTTTATCATCATGCTGTAGCAAGAATTTCCCACTTTCCACTGAATTCTAGGGAGATTGTGTATTGAGTGGTGGAACTTAAAGCTGCGCTAAGCCTTATTATCAGAACGAGGAAACGAAAATATTAAATATTCATTTCTTCAAGTGGATATCGAATCCAGAAACTGCATTGCTTATTTTAGCAGGGAGAGAAAATGGAAGCAATTCATTCCCCAAGTAGGTTTCGAACCCACAACCATCGCATTTATAGTTAAACACTGTATCATGACGGCCATGGTCTTATTCTATTCTCAATATTATTTTATATTAATCACGGGTATATTTTCATTCAACTCAAGTCATCATTCATAGAATAGAATGAGAGTATATATAGAAGATACTTAAAGATTTCTTAAGTTATTCTAAGTGGTAACTTAGCGCCTGCACCAAGGCCAAGGCCTAGCTTTTTTAATTACACAATTTTAACTAAAATATGCTGAGATTAGAAAGCTTTTCTCCCACATAGTTTAGTGGTACGTTGGTGCCAATATTTTAAGATTACAGCTTCAATATTTTGTCGATGTTATATGTATATGAAAGATTTATAATAATTTGAAATTAGTAAAACTTTTAAACTAAAACTTGTTGAAACCGTCGTGGCTTAGTGGCTCAAAGTCGACATGTAAACGTCATGATTGTGGATGTGTTCTTCACTCGGAGGAGAATACGTTTTCATTTCTCCGCTGTCGTTAGACCAAGGTCTTTTTTTAACTTCATGCTGTATTTTGCACATATCAGGTTAAGTAAAGGGAACCTGGGAACCCAGTCTTAATATCTACACAGACGAAATTGCGAATATAATATAACTAACTCGTTTTGACAAATAAAAAAACAAACCTATACATTTGGTATTTTTAACTAGAACCCAATAACTCAAGTAAAAAGGGTTATATTTTTATAGTTTTCCTTATAGACAATTGTAATTGGCCTCACGTTTCTGATCTCATTTTTTGTCGATTCGACAGCCCTTCAACGAGATTAAGGTATCACTCCTTCATGTGTTTTATACAGAATAAAAATGTCATTTGAGAACAAGGAAACTTTATACGGAATAAAAATATAAGGTTTTTTATAGCTTCACCCGCATATGGCAAGGTTGATCCGTCCGTAGACAGAGGGTACTTGGGAACCTAGTGTTAATATATTTCCGTTCTCCACTCTCCGCTGAATTCTGATGTTGAATCGCCGAACTCATCGCTGCGCTTGATTCGTCACCTGAGCGAAGAAGAGAAAATATTAAATATTTAATTTCTTTGAGTGGGAATCGAACCCACAACCTGTCACGTTAACAGTCTCACGTATGCGAAACGATATTTATTTACATGAAACATTAATCCATAAACTTTATATTTAGTCATACAAATATATAATACAATACATGAACTTCCACTAGCTAATTAGTACAAAAGATAATTATTTTTGGAACACAGAATTTCATTTATGGATAGATTGATATCTACAGAACCATCCATTCTATTGTCTGTCATCCATTAACGTGATTTAATTACATACTTCAGCATGTAACAAAACAAACCGATAAGACATTTTGTTCTCCGTTTTCTACCTTAATTCGAGACAATCGTGTTGACTGGCGCAACTTAACGCTGTACAAGTTAAAATAATTTTAATATAGGCTGGTCTTACAGTGGAGATTATTAATGTATTATATGCATTGCCGTGTACAGTCGCATTGTCCCATTCTTCAACTTTAGTAATTAAAATTATGTACATAGTTTTCTTATTACTTATATTGCATACGATACTCTCATTCAAAGGTTTTTCATTTAGTGATAAGGAATACAGAAATAAAAGTTATTATTGTAAAATTTATTTAAAGTCTGTACCACTAATAAAAGTCTGTACCACTAATAAAATTATAAAATAAGTAAATAGCATCACGATATATATACCAAATACTATATCAGCACAGTAGGGAACCTAGTGTTAAGACTCTCCGTACTCCACTTATATATATAAACAAATACTATTAAAACCATAGCTTCCCGAGCTTTCAATTCCACACATTAATATCTTTATACTTATCTTGAATAGAATATTAAATAGCAGGAGTAAGCTTTAACCTAGTAATATGTTAAGCAACGTGGAAATTCAGGAACGTGGCCTCGTTGGCTTTGGAGAGAAACACCTGTTGTTGGAATATTATATTAGGAATTTAATTTATAATATTTGTATCGAGACTAACAATATTTTCAAGCTCATGTAGAATAGTTAAATATTTAATATATGACGTGAAGTACAATTCACGCTAAACTGTAGACAGGTAGACAGAGGGAACGTAATTTTAAGACACTCCGTTACCCACTTTCCGCCGAATTCGAGACATTGCGTTTTGTGTAGTGAACTAAATATTAAGATTATTATTCATAATTGTCGTTATATTTAAATAAAATCAAATAATTATTTTTTATAGCTTCCCACTGTATTTCTTATATAGTAGGGTAAGTAGAGGGAACAAATTTTCAGACACTCCGTTACTAAATAATATATAGACACTAGCTTAATACCAAAGAGACTGTATACATGCACATTTAATCTTGGATTGCAGGTATTCAAATCTGCATATGTAACGAACTTGAAGTAATACAAATTTGAATTACCAATTATGTTACAGTAAGAGATACAATATCTCTCTGTCTGTGTGTAACGTTATATTCTGTACACCAATACCAGGATGATGATAAGGATTTTTTTTATATATCCTATATAGCTGGTTAGGCAAAGGGAACCTAAAGTTAACATAGTCCATTCTTTACTTTTCATCTAGCTTTATTTTAAATGTGCGGGACTTAACGCTATGCTTGTTATTTGAGCAAAGAAACAAATGAACACAGTTAGGTTATGGATTCGATTTCCAGTCGAGGAAATGAAATATTTCAATATTTTCATTTCCTTTCTTGGATAACGAGGCATAGCGCGGCGTTGAGTTCTGCAACTCAACACACAATGCCTCCAGATTTCGGAATTGTCTTTATGGAAACGGAGTGTTTTAACATTAGGTTCCCAGGTTCTCTCTGCTATGACCTGGAAGTATATCAAAATTTTTAGTGGAATCTCGGGCGTGGATTGAATTTTTCAATACCATGATATTATTTCATACTATTTTAATACTGAGTTGCTTCGTACAATGTCAGGCCCTGGAGACATGTGTGACCTCGCACGGCAAGGTAACAGCAAGATACATAAATGTATGTCAAGAATTTACAAAATCTTGATTTTTGAGATATTTTTGATGTATTTTTTATGATAATTTTTTATAGTTTTGAATATTTAATGCAAGTTTTGGTTCTGTGAAGTTACTTATTAATATATTTTTTTAATTATTAATGGTAATAAGAGACTCCGTTCTCATTAAGACCCGTTTTCCACTTTTGTAAGAATTTTAAAAACATTTTCGTCACTATTATGTCATAGAAAACGTAATTACTTATAACTTAGAAAGTGTTCCGTCAACATCATCCCAATATCTAAAACACTCACTGCTTACAAAATACATAAAGAGATACAAAATCAAAAATCGTCAAATCAAAAGTAAAAAAATATATATTTCTCAAAAAAAAAAGACAACTTTATAACATTAGGTGTTTGCAAATGAACGATTTGTCACACGTTTGTAAATCCGATTTTCTTTCATTTTCTCGCATTTCGTATAGAGGGAACGTTGTTAGATTTATATTCCTCGCTGACATCTCAAGTGGTACGAAATTATTCATACCTGATGGAGCTTTTAAAAATATATGCATGATTAATTATAAGTTATTATTTTTGTGGGAAGGGAACCTAGTGTTAAGACACTCCGTTCCCCACTTTTATTATTACACATCCACTCCGTTCTCCACTTTCCGCCCTATTTTTAAGACGTTGAGTGTTGAGCTGCAGAACTCCATGCCTAACTTTACTTACCAGCGTGAACAAAAGAAAATAACTAAAAATATAACCACACCCAAAATTGAACCTCGAACCCACAACCCTTACAATAAGAAACTGACCCACCCCCCCCCCCCCCACGACGGCCTCAATAAACATTCTCAACATACTCCAGTATTATTTATACTCCCACATAATATTTCTAAGGGAAGCTCTCGTATAAAGCCATGGGAATAAACACGTGCGTGGGACGGTTGTCAGCGCGTCGTATTGAAAATTCATGGTAATGTGAGACAATTTGACAATTGTGTGTTATTTTTGTATATTAAGTTGTTTTAGGTTCGAATCCTTTACTATCTTTTGATAATAATTTTAATATTTTCTTTTTTAAAGTTTAATGAAACTGAAATATTTAATATTTTAATTTTTCACTCTGGTGTAGAAGCAAAGCAGCGGCGTTGAGTTTCACCACTCAGTCCTCCAGAATTCGGTGGAAAATGAACGTGAAGCGAATGAAAATAGAACGTGAAGCGGGAAAAATTACTTTTAATTATTAATTTTAATAAAATATTTGAATTTTAGATAGCCTATTTATTTATATATAGGCTATAATTATTATCATGTTAATTGTTTCGATGTCACCAGCTGTAGGTACCTGTGTGATATTTCAATTAGAATCCATAATGGATTCTCACTTTTTCGCTTAATTAAGCGAAAATTAAAAACAAATAAAATGCTTACTAAAATCACAAAGTTCCAATATCATCATTTTCAAAATATAATAACGAGCGTTGCGAGCTTCAGTGAAATGATCTGTGAACGCGTTGGGAAGATGAATCGACCTAATGTTGTGATTTAAATGACCTATATATTTTTTTTATATAAAATTAATATATTTTCCTTTTTTTTCGCAAATACCATAATATACCATAATTATATATTTCCTTCAGTTTTGCGTGTTTTTATCAGAAAAAACCCAGTGCTAAGACACTCTGTTCTCCAGGTTCTATATAAAAACCAGACATTGCATGTTGAGTGACGTAATTTTGTGTTACCTCTTTATCCATTTTCTACGTATGTACAAATATATAGAGGAAATATTGAGGTCTTCTTGATAGTGAAGAAACATCTGATTGTAACTACGATGATTGTGAATTTGAATAACATTCGTTGAAATAATAAAATTTTACAAATAACCGGGTTGTATATTATTTATATAGATATATATAATATATAGCAATAAGAAGTTAAGGATTAGATGTCCGGAGAAAAAAGGGGGAAGGGGGGGGGGGATTCTAATTCCTCCGGAATTCTGTATACCTATAAAGACGACCACGACGGTGATACTCAAGACATTTTGCTATTTTGTTGAGACCTTTTTTGATTTCTCAGTCCATCCAAACTCCACCCCAAAGCCCCAATTTAGTTTCTCCGATGACCTTCTCTGTAAAGTTACCGGTTGTTCAGTAATAAGTCATGGCCCACACAAAAATAAAGAAATCAAAGATGCAGAAGAGAATTGTAATCTTATTCCCTCTTCTGGCTTGCTTCTAGTCTGGTTTCCACCACTTTCTGGAGGACCATCCAGTAGTTGACGCGTCATCATCCATCAAGTCTTCAATTTGAAGCTTAAAAAGGCGGATACTCTTTATTCTTATTTCATGATCCAGTAGCCACTTCATCTAAATTTCATTTTGTATGGTAAATACCATATGGTATGGAGTTTGGATGGTCAGAGTCAAAATTCCGTTTTCCATAGAAGCTGCTCATAGTTAATCGCGGCTAATACGTCACTGAAAAACATTATATCCTCTACAATGAAAGATCTCTCGTCAGAATTCGTGACTTACAATCTTCACCAGAAATAATCCCAGCGTGTTTTTCATCAATTCTGTTCCATCCACTATAACGCTCATGCCTACTCGTAAAAAGCTTGTCAGAGTTTCCCTTTTAAAGATAAGCCCAAATCAAGCAGAGGAAATACTATCAATGTTTTACTCTTTTATGCAAAGAGCTGTAAACACTGTAACGAACGGCTAATGAGACAGTATAACGTCTCTAAAATACTACTTGACGGAGAGTGGAGAACGGAATCATCTTCAATGGGAGTCGGGTTCACTGATTCCCTATGCCTACCCTACTATGAGCGTGAAACTAAAAAACAATTTAATTTTTTTTTCTAATACCTAATATGTATTTTTTTTTACTTTTGTAGATGAGTAGAAAGAGAGAAACTTAAAATGAGGAGCTCACTGTCTTAACACTAGGCTTGCTCTGCCTCGCCTCACTACGCCTGCCGCCTGGCAACATATGGGATAATAATAAACCTACAATAATAATAAAAGAATTATTAACCAATCTTTAAATTGTGTATGTAAATCCCATAAATACAATGAGCTTTTAACAATACATGCATATTGATTTTCTAAAAATAAATCGGGCGTGTCAATCCATAGAAGTAACTGACAACCACTAACTATACTTGCAGTAGTGTAGTTCTTTGAAGTTACAGAACAATTATTTATGAAACACAATTGTTGCTTGCAAATTAGTCGTTTCGAAATAGAAACTTTTTGCTTAATTTTAATTATTTTTTGGTTTAAATTTGTATTGTCTTTTAAAGTAGTCATAATCAGTGTTGAATATCTTGTTATGTATTTTAATTGTTAATTAGTGGAATTTAACACTGTGCTTTCTTCTATCAAAGGACATTCGGACATTCTATCAAAGGAATAACATTCGTTGAAATAATAAAATTTTAA
>JAEBDU010012157.1:33098-64533 GCA_016802625.1 Heliconius numata | reverse complement strand
AAAAAGAGTCGAAATTTAATTCTAAAACAAAATATTTCTTACTCCAAGGTATTAAAGAGTTGGAGGCATATAAAAAAGAGATTGTTCGCGAAAGATATGAATATTATTCCACTGATCACTTCGTCTACTCTTCTCACAAGTTGAACTGCACGTCCATAGTCTTCACGGGTCGTTCTCCAAAATACTTCTGGTAAATACTAGTGAAAGAAAGACGATTTTTTTATTTTTTTCTCGTAAAATTTTCAACAATAAGAAGTAAACACACTCCATTCCCCACGCAAACCTAATTTTCAAGACATTGCTTTAGAGTGGCGTAAGTCAACGCTGCAGTTTGTCTTCTTACCAGAGCAAGGAAAGGAAAATAATTCAGCCCTTGAGTGGAAATTGAGCTACCTTTGTCACGAGTATAATAATATCTTGTAAATATAATTTAATGTTATTTTTATGCAGTAAGGAGGGTAGGCAGAGGGAACCTGGAAACCCATTTTCCGCCGAATTCTCGAGGAAATGTACCTGATATATCTTTAAATACCTTGTAGCGTATAAACGTGATGGTTAAGGACGCGATCTCCACTCGAGGACGTATTAATTAAATTATTATAGAAATACTAGCGGCCCGTCCGCGGCTTCGCCCGCGTGAACTATGTTATTATTAATTTCTGTCTCCATGAGTGCCTACGTCCTAAAATGTAGCACTGTGCAAAATTTGAGACTCCTAGCATTTATAATAATGAAGTTTCATACAAACTTGCCACCCCAAAAACAACCCCTTAGAAATCGAATATTGCAAATTCCCGTCTTAGCGAGCACCTACGTCCTATAAGTAACTCCTATGCAAAATTTGAGATTCCTAGCACTTGTAGTTTCTGAGATTTCGTGATGAGTGAGTGACCTTTCGATTTTATATATATAGATAAAATAGAAGAAACTTTATTGCACACAGAAATACAGATAACAGAAAAAAACAATATCAGTTTATAAAATGCATACAAAAGCGGCCTTATTGCTTCAAGCAATCTCTTATAGGCAACCCTTGTAAAATAAAGGACTAAAAATTTAATTTATTTATTATGTTAATTATATTATTACATATTTATATTATTTTCATTCTCCCGCTCGAGTACACAAACAGAATGAGCTCATATACTCCACTCCATATTCATGTTTCACTTAAACAGAATTTTAATGTCACGCTACTTACCTTCCCTTGGGCGTTCAATAATTTCCGATTTACATGTTCCAGTCGCGCCGTCAAATAATAACTCATGCATATTACGAACAAATCCGAGAAGTTCCAAATGAATGTAGATTGGAAATGAAGAAACTGAAATTATAATTTATGATAATACCCATATACTTGTTATGTATTTTATACTTTTTGATAGGACTTATTGAAGTAAAAAAAGTTTCAGTTCGACTTATATGTAATGTGGTTAGTATTGGATAATATTTGAGAATGATGATTTATTTTGTCGTGATGCAGTTGGATTTTCACTCGCTGGTGTCAAGATTAAGCGCGGCTCGTAATGCCTCCAGAATACGGCGGAAAATGGCAGTCGGAGTGTCTTAACACCGGGTAAGATCTGCCTACCCTGCTTTTTGCGGGATACAGCGTGAAAGAGTATATTTTTAAAAAACAAAAGGATATTATATATTTATACATATACTTATATTTACCTGAGTAAGAACTCCTAACCAAAAAGAATATGGTAAAAAATGAAAGACCCAGGGATAAAAATGAGTCACAAACTTCTTATAGGAGAGACCATTGGAATGACATGCCAAGGTGCCCGCAACTGCTGATAATAAAGATAAAATGTGTTCCACTGAAACAAACGTTAGAGATATATATTTTTTAATTCCTAAAACTGAACACGCTCGTTTTCCGAGAGGCCGTGGTGGCGCAGGGGTAGGTGACTGTAACGCGACGGTTGTGGGTTCGATCTCCCACAGGAAATTAAATATTATTCATGTCATTTCTTCGCTCTGGCAATTAGGCAAATGCCCGGCGTTGGGTTTCGCCATTGAACACGCAATGCCTCGAAAAATTTGGCGGAAAGTGAGAAACAGAGTGTCTTAACACTAGGTTCCCTCTGCTCACCCACGTCTGTGCGGGATTCAACGTTAACTCTGAGATAAACTCTCTTATATTAAAAAAAACAAAGTAAAACTTACACAATGCCAAACTTAAAACAATAAAACACGTGGCATTACATTTATAAGCCATATTTTTCTGATGATAGGGGTCCAAGTCTTCAATCCTAGCAATATGCTTGATTAGTTCTGGCCATTGCCTCGCTATTTTCACAAATAACACCATCGTTATACATGTTGTACAATAGAAGATGATTGGTGCTGAAAAATAGAAAAAGAAGTATAAAAAAATATAAAAGTTATTACAAGAAAAGACTTAAATTGAGATTGAAGAAGATTTTAAATTGAGGCCAGTCATGGCGCAGGGGTACAAAGTGTGACCGTAAATGCAACAGGTTGTGGGTTCGATTCCCACTCGAGAAAATGAAATTTTAAATATTTCCATTTTCTTCGTTCTCGTGTCAAGGCAATGCGCGTCGTTGAGTTCAGCCACTCAACAGGCAATGCCTCGAGAATTCGGAATTCGGAGAACGGGGGGTTTTCTCTGTTTAGCCTGGATTAAATTAAATTACTTTTAATAAAAGAAAATTTCCAAAAAAGAAAGTTGAGCTCCCGTTATACAAACCACCATTATAACTAGAAGTAACAGGCAAAAGTTTGCTGTAGAATAGAATAGAATAGAATTTAAACATACAACTGTATCATCAACACGAAAATGCACTACAGCGCAAACCAATACTTGTTTAAACTTTTCTAACACTGTTGATAAAGTACTATCCATATTTAAATAGAATAAGAAATGTTTAATATTTACACACTAACAAACATGTTTTATGACAAATTATGGGTTTGATTAACTTTTGCGGTTTTCCGGCGTTGAGTTTCGCCACTTAACATACAATGTCTCGAGAATTCGGCGAAAAATTTCGAATGAAAGTGTCTTAATAGGAAGGGAGTGTCTTAACTAGATTCCAGGTTCTCTCTGCCTACCATATCATGTGCGGGATACAAAGTTAAAATTCTTATTCAAGTTCAAAATTCAGAATATTCTTCATTCAAATAGACTATTATAAGCACTTTTGAATCGTCGAATAAACAAATAAACGGAAAATAACATAAAAAATCATGTTATGTAAAAATTGAGTGGAAAACAGGAGAACAGAGATTTTAAGACAAGACCTTTTGTCTAGGAAAAATTGTAAGCTTATAGTAATTGTCAATTTTAAAAAATAAAAAACGATTCCAAATTACATAAAAATATAAATAAATACTTCATTTATTTACATGTTTTTTTGCAACAAACAAAAAAAACTAAGGAAATCCTGGACAATTTGAAAGAAAAATGTAAAAGATAAAAGTAAGTACGTACTTATCCCGTTTAACGAGGACGCGGAGTGTAAAACTTTATGAACACACATACAAGTTATAAAAATTTGGCCAAACAACGATATAAACGAATACATGCACTTCCATGACGACCATACGAATCTGGAAAAAAATTGTATCATATTTTTTTTTAGGTGTACGGCGTATCCCGCAAGGAGAGCAGGTAGAGGGAAACTGGGAACTAGTATTAAGAAACTCTATTCCCATTAAGATACTTCCGTTCTCTGCTTTCCGCCGAATTTTGGAGGTAATGCGTGTTGAATGGCGGAACTGAACGCCAAGCTTTGCCTTGTTACCAGAGCGAGGAAATTAATATATGAAATATTTCAAGACGGACGACAGAAACGCGACAAATTATGGGTTCGATTGTCTTTTGAAGATTTGCGGCATTGAATTTCGCCACTTAACATTCAATGTCTCCAGAATTCGGCGGAAAGTGAGGAACGGAGTGTCTTAACACTAGCTTCCCTCTGCCTACCCGTGCGTGCGGGATACAGCGTGAAACTGAAAAAAAATAATGACCATAGTTTCATATATTTTTATCTATAAGTACATACTTGACATCACAAGCTCTCTCACTCCACACTCCATTTACCGGTATAAGTGAGAATATCTGTCCAATCACGAGAGTCGCTCGCAAGCACACTTGAAACGAGGCGACATATTTTCCAGCTTTTTGTCCAATTACGTCGATTTTATTCTCTGAAAGCTCGTAAAGCACTTATGAAATTATGTTGTAAGCTTGTATTTAAACTTTTGTTCTTTTTTTTTTCACATTGCAAATTGAGGGTAGTTGTAAATTATTTTGTTTATTATTTCTTTTTTTTCAATTTCACGCTGTGTATATAGCGTGGTAGGAAGAGGGAACCTAGTGTCAAAATATTCCATACCATACCCTACTTTGTTTTTGTTACTAGAACAAGGAAAAGAATAACATTAATACCTACGAGTGGAATCGAACCCACGAACAGTTGCGTTTACGTCACTGGGCCACATATGACTGTATTTCACGTATATTTAGACTTTAGAGTCATTAAATCTTTACAAATATCTGAAGAATATAAAAATATGTATGAATATGATTTGAATATAAGGTCAAGTAAATACGAAAGTAGCTTCTGTACAAATTTTATGCTACAAATTAGGTTTTGACAGAAGTTTAAAAATTCTAATAATAATAACATTTAAAAAAAAAAATCTCTTACTTACTTTCAATAGGCAACCAGAAGGCTAAGTATTTATTTTTCATATATTTCATTTTCATATCAGAATCCGGTGCAATATGTACCCGAATAAACGCGCGAATAATGAAAACTTCTGTAATTGATTAGCAAGGCTAGCATATGTTTTTATAACCCTTCCTAATGACAAAATAAAAGGGTAATTTTTCATGAGTTCCATTTAATCAAAGTATCGTTATTTTATGAATTTGAATATCATTTAAATCTATTTTTATAATTTTGGAGTAATATATCCAATGTAATAATAGTTTTGTACCCGAACGCAGCAGGGTAGGCAGAGGGAACCCTAGTGTTTAGACACTCCGTTCCCCACTTAAAATATACGTGAAAGAGACTTGATTTTCTAAAATGTAAAATGGAAATTTCCACATTAAAAATATTAATATGATACTTACTGCCTGTTATGTTTACTACTTATAAAATTTTATTTTTTAAGCTGTATTATAAAAAAAAACTTATATAATTATATATATCGATACATTGTTTTTCTTTACAAATTATCTTTTATACATGACTGCAATCTTTCAACACTCAACTCATATTTAATACTTGGAAACAAATAAATACTCGTAGTCCCAGAATGAGCATTAGCTATAATTTTGATAAATGTCTAGTGAACAACCCCAGACATAGAATACCGAGTTTTTTAGAATTACTTATGTCAATTTTTTATTCAAAAGAATATCAAAGTTTGAAGCCAGTCGTGGCGCAGAGGCACAGGGTGTGACTGTAAAACCTATTGGTAGTGGGTTCAATCCCCACTCGTGTAGATGAAATATTTTTTAAGATGTATGTTTCCATTTCTTCGTGGTGGTGTCGAGGCAAGGCGTGGATTTGAGTTCTGCGACTAAACACGCAATGCCTCCAGAATTCGGTGCGGAAAAAAGTGGGGAACGGAGTGTCTTAACACTAGGTTCCCTCTGCCTACCCCGCTTTGTGATTGAAGCTGATAAAAAAAATTATAAGTATGTTACTGCAGCGAAGCCTTGAAAATATATAAACCAATTCTTGAACCATTAAAACTAATAATCTTAAGATTACGACAAACAAAAAGAAGAGGTCTTATGATGAAGAAATAAATTTAATAATGTATGTAATCTATGCTTGCTCTTCCAGTTCCGATTGTCATTATTCCCCATGCCTCATAAAATATTTCAAGCTGCGTGCTTCTACAATCTATAAATTTAAAATTAATTGAACTATTTGGTTAAATATTAATAAAAAATTGTATAAAAAGTGACTGTAAAGTCGACTGGTAGTGGGTTCGAATCCCATCCCATTCCCCACTCGAATAGATGAAATATCTATTTAAATTTATATTTTCATTTCTTTGCTCTGATGTCAAGGCAATGCGTGGCGTTGAGTTCTCCCACTCAATACGCAATGCCTCCAGAATTCGGCAGTGGGGAACGGAGTGTCTTAACAGGTTCCCTCTGCCTACCCCGCTGTGTACGGGATACAGCGTGAAGCCGATTGAAGATTTAGGATTTTATATAACAAAGGGAACAATGATATCACTTCTATAACAATTTAAACATCGAAGGAATTCATTTAATGACTATTCCAAACAAAAAGTACTGAACTTCGCGTGATTCAAGCAACGCCCTACCTCAATCGTCGATGTATATCAACCACTATATACTATCCAATTATTTTTATCGTAAGCAAATAGAAAAATAACCTATCGATTATATTTGCTACGATAACACCGTTGTAGCGCAATGGTAGCGTGCCGGTATGATTTGAATGGTTTCGCCTTCAAATTTCGTTCAATTTTGTTAGATCAATCGATGAGCTTATCCAAGTCCCAGACTACAACCCTTAGAAGTGAATTTTAATAAACCATGAAACACGTGCTTAATGAGCTATTTTTATTAAGGGTCTAAATTTCAAATTTTATAAAAATCGGTGCCGATTTAAAGATTTTTCCATACAAACTTTCAACCCCTTCAACTTCTCTTCTTACCTCAGTCAGTGAGAACATCTCCTTTTACATATATAGATAATTGAAATTAAATATTTAGTAGTTACAAACATACTATGTTTGAGCATTATGTAAAACATTTTCTTATAAACATAGAAAATTTCAATTATAATACTCTAAATATGAAAATAATACAGAAATTCTTTCAGTTTTGCTCACAAGATATAATCTTGGAAACAATTCATATGAGCAAAGTTTAAACGATACTTTTACATTTCTTCGTTTTATATACGAGTACATAACTCGGCCGCATACTATAGAGTTGGTTGCTTTTATCATTTTTTTATTTTTTTCACTTATATCTCGCTCCAGTGGTTAAGGCGCAATCGTGTAAATTATGAAGGTTGTAGATTCGATTCGGGGGAATGAAATATTTAATATTTTCGTTTTTTCGTTCTAGTAATGCGTGGCTTAGAGTTCCGCTCAACACGCCCTTAAGGATTGCGAGTCGTGTGGCGGGATCTCCGCTTTCTGATACTGAATTTAAAGCCGTTTGGGAGGAATGACAGTTTATTCATCCCGAAGGAAGGAAGAAAGCAGGTTAAAATCAATTGTGGTTACATTTTCTTTTTTATTTTCACTTTTTTATTGTATGCCATTACTTAATGTTAATATACTTCAATATTTTACGAACTTTAAAACTGCATTATTATTTTTTTTTTTGTATAATAACCTTTTTTTAATATAAAGCATAAAATAACTAAATCTACGTAAAATAACAATTTCACTAACAAAACAAGAATTTCTACTTATTAAATAAAATTTACGACCAAGCCCCGTGATAGAACACAGAAGCTTGTTATAACTTGTTCATCACAAGTAATCTTTGGAGCTTTGGATACAATATAGTGGCTCAGTGTTTTATGCTGAAACTAAAATTTTAATTTTTAGATAATTTTTTTTTTTCTTTTTCCTTTCTTTTATCTTTTAATTTAATTCTCAAATTAAGTTTAAGATGTAATTTACATATTATCACAGCATTATCAATTCTATCTATAAAACTGCTAATTGAAAATATTTATTTTTATTTTAGTAGTGTACCTAATTGATCTTTTTTCGTTTCTTTTCTTTTCTATTGAAGCATTAACCTCTACGACAAAGTTCAAAAAACTTAAATATCTACTAGAAATATTTATGAAATCTATTTTTACACGAATCCAACGATTTCTTCTAAACACCTGCGGCGCATTTCAGAGAGATACATGAAAGGATATTTACGAATAAAGCTTACTTTCCACTTAAACAATAATAATATAAATGAAATGAGAAATATTTTTACGTCACTTTCTCTAATAAATAGACAAAAATAAAATAATTGTAGATTTTATATGGTTGTTTTAACTTAATGGTCACAATTACACAAAAAATAATAATTCTTTGAAGTTGAAGAATGGAACGAAGCGAGAGATGAATATAGGTAAAAGAAATCGCTGTATCCCGTATATAGTCGAGTAGCTGGCTAGTGTCGCTGAACTCAACGCCGTGCTTTATTTTTACCTTCTTCTCTTCTTACCGGAGTCAACAAATATGTATATCTTCAGTATCTAAGCTCTAAAAATCAAAAATCTCGCTTGTTGATTTACGAAACCCATTGTTATTCGGCGGAATATAATTCCAAAATTCAGCGGAAAATGAGGAACGGAGTTTTTTAACACTAAATTCCCTCTGCCTACCCTGCTAACTCCGGGATAAGCAAAAAATATATATATTTTAAATCAGTACAAGTTTATATGAAAATATCCTTACTCGTAGGTCACTTTGATCTTTGAACGCTCAACTGGAATTTTAATCATATCCATCCCTTAACTGACCATTGACCGTCGGCGAGGATACCCAAGTAAAATCGTTTATCACAAGAAGATAAGCCTCCAAAAATAAATAAAAATATTCACTGAATTTTGAATATATCAGAAAAATCGATTTTTCGACTTGGGCTACTTTTACCCGAGTGTGAAGCTCAAAAGGAGGGTTGTGTTTTTAGCGCTTATGTATGCATGTGTCTGTTCGTTAGTTCGCTTGTAACTCCTAAGCTAGTGAACCGATTTTGATAAATGATACGTTATTTTTTTTGATGGCGCGTGTGTTACAGTATATATTACTTACTATATGCTGTTAAATTTTTATTATAATTTATTGTTATTTATTTAATATCATGGAATGCACTTACCATAGTGTTTTCTCATTCCTGACGAATGTTACTAACATGAAACTTTCAGTAGAATAGAAAACAATGAAAATATTTGAATTTTTGAATAATACAATAGAAAATAAAATAGTTTGTAGTTATATATTCATATGTTTATTTTCACACATCGCAAATACTAATATACATAAATTATATTATTTTTAACAATTTTAAGGTGTTATTCCACACTTAGGAAAGAAAAATACTTTTTAGAACGTACAAAAATTTGAACGTAGCGAGAAATGGCCACGTTATGGGCGTATGGTTTAGCGGTCAGAACGCTTGGAGGGTTTCCAAGAGGTGCGGGTTCAAATCCCGCTACGTTCATTTTTACACGTTTTGTAAAAGTATTATTTGACATTATTTTATTAATCCTCATTAAACTGCAACAGCACCAGCTCGTAAGTGACTATTGTGCCTATTACCTGGAACGTAATATATTTTTTTGTTACCAATTTAAATAAATATATAAATAACAAATACCATTTTCGTGCATGGCAACACAATGGCTCAAGCATGCGACTGTAATCGCGTCGGGTTGTAGATTCTATTCCTATTAGGGGTAATGAAATATTTAATATTTTCATTTCCTTGCTCTGTACATTAAGTTTACAGGTTCCTTCCGCATACCCTGCTACGTGTCATCAGAAATACGTAGAACTTAAAGGAACTAGATTAGCAGAGAGATAGAGAAAATAATTACTACAAATAAAATAAAAAACTTCTATTATTAAATGATGTTGATTATAATTTTAATACTTACAGATAAAACTAGTTCCTTTGTGACATAAAAAAAGTTGAGACCAGTGAGTGCCACAGTATCGCCGTGAAGTTGTTCTATGAATCTCTGGACCTGTACGAATTTTTTTAATTTATATATTTTACATAAATAAAAAAAAACATTACGTACAAATATTAGAAAAAAACCACGTTTTTTTTAACTATCCTACATATAGAATATATCATATCAGCTTCACGCTGTATCCTGCACACAGCGGGGTAGGCAGAGGGAACTTAATGATAAGACACTCCGTTCCCCACTTTCTGCCGAATTCTGGAGGCATTGCGTGTTGAGTGGCAGAACTCAACGCCGCGTAAATAAATAATATAAACGTAAATAACTATTTCACTTCCTCGAGTAGGGATCGAACCCACAACCGTCGCGTTACAGTCACCCCCTCTACATATAGAAAATAATTCAAATATATTTGAGATTCCCACTCATCCTATTAATATTATGTGAAAGTTTTAATAATAATTTTAGTTCCACTTTATATGGACCCTTACTTCAGTACAATATGAAGGTGACGGTACATTGTATAAAGAGGGTGCAGCCACCAGCGATGCGGAATGAACTCTTGCAGCTATTATAGACACCAGGAACGAACGTAAAATGACAAACGCTAAAGAAAACATGTAATACACTACATCTTCATAGCCATTAAATAATCTGAAAGAAATAATTTATTTTTAATTTATGCTAAATTCCTTATTGAATTAGACAAATATTTTGTTACTATTTTGAAATAACTGCCCCATTCTTCTTCTTCTCCATTATTTCATACCATACTGTCATAAAATATGGTAATCATATATTTTTTAAGAAAGACATAAAAATCTTAAAGTAGCAGTACAAAACTACTTCGGAATGCTAAATGCTATTTATATAAATAACTAGTAGTAACGAAGTTTCATACAAACTTTCAACCCCAAAAACAACCCCTTAGAAATCGAATGTTGCAAATTCCCGTCTTAGCGAGCAACTACGTCCTATAAATAACTCCTATGCAAAATTTCATATTCCTAGCACATGTATTTTCTGAGATTTCGTGATGAGTGACTGACCTTACGATTTTGTATATATAGATAGACTAGCGGACGCGCGCAGCTTCGCTTGCGTTTTTAAGGGTGAATTCTAATAACCCATGAAACATGTGTTCAATGAAATATTTTTAAGAGTCTAAATTTAATTTTTTATAAAAATTGGTGGCGTTTTAAAGATTTTTCCATACAAACTTTCAACCCCTTATTTGCACCCTTAGGGGGAGAATTCTAGAAAACGATGAAACACGTGTTCAATTAAATACTTTTAAAAATATAAATTTCAAATTTTATAAAAATCGGTGCCGATTTAAAAATTTTTCCATACAAACTTTGAACCCCTATTTCACCCCTTTAGGGTTAAAATTTTTCAAAATCCCTTCTTAGTGGATGTCCAGATTACAAAAGTAAACTTTTGTCCATATTTCACGTTTCTACGCACAGCGGTTACGGCTGTGCGTGCGTCTTACCTCAGTCAGTGAGGACAAGTCCTTTTATATATATAGATTATGTTAAGTAATAATAATACAAAGTTACCCATTGGAATAGTTAGAGCATAAGCGATGATCCCGATGTGGCATATTAACACCAACACTGCAAAAAAAAAATAATGATAAAATAAAATAAAATAATGATAAAAGTATAATGACCAAACTCCTTGACAATTCTTCACACACAGCAAGGGAAGCAGAGAGAAGCCAGTAAAACACTCCATTCCCCACTTCCACTTATTTTTGACACATTACATCGAGGAAATGGAAGCAATTTTAATAATTATAACCATTCCCCAAATGGAATCGAATCTTTAACTATCTTTTTACAGACATACACTGACCCACTTCGTTACGACAGAGAAGAGAAACATATTAGTACTAGTAATTAGAAGGAGAAAATCTACACTATATCACAAATTTCATACTGATATAAAAAAAATACTATTTTATATAATAAAAATATACTTACGATAAAACATGATACAATTGTAAACAAATGAAGAACAGGTTACACGCGAACGACACGAATATAAGGCTGTTGATGACGTCGTCGAAGTCACGAACCAGTCGGGTCGCCCGGTTGTAATCTTCGCGGAGAGACCGCCAGTATGATGATGATAGATACTGGAATATATCAAAAATTACAAGTTTTTTTAATAGGATAGGATAGGGATAGGCGACAAGACCCTCTGTTCCCCTTAAAACACTTCGGTTTCCCACTTTCTGCCGATTTCTGGAGGCATTTAGTGTTGAATGGCGGAACTCAACGCCGCACTTTGCCTCGTTACTAGAGCGAAGAAACGAGAATATTATGTATTTCATTTCCTCGAGTCAGTTCAGTCCCACGCTTGAATGACGTTTACTTCAATATTTGTATCATCAGTCTCTGCTCTTTATATTGGTATGAAACTTCAGTCTCTTTGGGGGCGTGGGTTCGTACCCTGAAATAGGCACCAAGGTTTCTCACTCCAGCCTGTTCGATGGCCGCAAACCATGATTTGAGTCATGCAGGGCTAGAGGACCTGGACCTTCTCAAGCAGTCACGTTACTACGTACTTGCGATTTCTTAGAAAAATATAAAATAAAAAAAACCTTAACTACCTATATCAAAATTAAAAATGCTGCATAAATTGCTGCTTAAAATTAATTTTATATAAGTTTTAGTACGGCATCCATACCTGGCCTTCGTGAGATACAATTTTCTTATTAACCTGTTCCAAAATTGATCCCAAGTAGTAACTAATACACACAATGAACATATGCGCAAAATTCCAACTTATCGTTGACAACAAGTTTTGTATCTGGGAAGAAAAAAAAAATAGTTGAATAAATAATAATCACTATTTTTTTTAATCTCTCATCATTTTTTCTTCAGATTTTGGTAGGTTTTGGACTAAGTATGTAATGCCATTGTTGTATTTCATTTAAATAGATATATACATGTATTTTCATATTTATAATAATCTAGACTAGTATTGTAAAGTTAAAGAGTTTGTTTTGATAAATGTGCTGGTCTCAGGAACTACTGAGATTTATTTTCTCATCAGATCATGGATAAGAAAAACTAAAAATAAAATCTACTAGGCTATAAACTCCAATTGTATTTTAAGCATTAAGTGGTAGATTTCAATTTGGGGGTTTGCTTTGTTACCGAAACGAAAAATTTTATATAATTAATCCCCCGAACGCAAATCAAACTTATAACTATCGCGTTTATATTTAAAAGTACTGGGCCACTAACGTCTCTGAAAATCATAGAAAATATTATTAGTTTCTTAACGTTGGAAGTACCGTTCTTCCTTTCTCTCTGACTACCCTTCTAGGAATATAGCAAGGAGCTAGATAAGATTAGATTATTTCATAAATAAATATTACTTACCATTAAATAGATTCCTATGAAATGTGAATAAGGAACGTTAAGATCGAATAGCCAAGGGAATGCGATTCTCGCGAAAGTTTCAAATGTGTTATCAATGTCTTGATAACAGTCTTGCACGATTGCTAATTTGGCTATTATTGTAAATATATGTTCCACTGAAATGTAAAAAAAAATGTTGAATATCGACAAGATCACGATGTCCCTAATTTGGACATTATCAGGTGAAAAATCAGCTTCACGCTGTACACAGCAGTGTAGGCAGATGGAACCTAGTGTTAAGACACTTCGTTTCCCTACTTTCTGCCAAAATCTCGAGCTAAACCACAACGGTCTTTTTAACAGACAGACGACGGATTATTTTATCATATATTAATTTTGAATGATAATTTGGTAATTTTTAATGATATCATATATAAAAAATATTTATACAAAAGGATTTTGTTAATAAATTTATATTTAGTAGGTATCAAAACTTCACTAATTTCTCACGAGGCACTAACTTCCAGGGACAGTCCACACGTAACTGCTATTACAGCCCTAACTTTAAATACTGTTAGATAAATTAATTAAATTATAACATTTAGAATGCAAAAATATATATAATATTTTTGCTTCAGTCTGAGAAACTAGTGATAAGCCACTCCATTCCCCACTATTCGCCGAATTCTAAAGGCACGTGTCGAGTGCCAGAGTTCAGCGCCAAGCTATACCTCGTCTACTGAGCGAGATAATGAAAATATTAAATATTTAATTCCCCCAAATAGGAATCGAATGCACAACCTGTGGCATATATAAAAATACTTCTTCATATAAAAAAATACTTCTGACTTCTTCTCACCAAAAGTAAGTCCCAGTATACCGACGAAGGCAACGTTGCATCGACGTATTACAGTAGCATCGACGTACTCATCCAGATTGGACGAAGCGACTTGCCTCATCAGATAATTCCATTTAGTTGACAGTCGAATGAACAAGGCGTCAGTGATGAAATTTGAAAAGTAAAATGAGAAATATGCTGAAAAAATATTGTAATGGCTTATAATTTTCTTTAGTGTGCTTTCGTTCGGGGCACAGTTTGACTGTAAATGCGGGGGTTGTGGGTTTTATCCCCATTCAATGACATGAAAGTTTAGGCAAAGCGTAACATAACGCCAAGTTTCGCCACTCAATATACAATGTCTCCAGAATTCGGCGGATAATTGGCAACGGAGTGTCTTAACACTAGGTTCCTTCTGCCTATTCTGATGTGTGTGGGGGATACAGCATGAAGCTGATTTATTTTTATTATAAAACAAGGATGCTAGTTTTTTACTATTCTTTCGAACCCATTATCCTCGCGTTTACTCAGACGTTATCCCACTGTGCCAGATTACTTATGCTTAGAATATTATAAAAACAATATTAGTATTTTTTTAAAACGTTTACCAAATATATGAAGATTTACAATCGAAACTGTCAATCTGTAAAAGCATATAACAGCGGCGGAAAGTTGTCCGAAACTAACAGCGAAGCTTAATAAATATCTCCACGATACAAATTGGTACCTGCATAATAAATTTCATTATTAACACATTTCATTCAATTTTCGAGATATTGCGTGTAGAATGGAGGGCAGCCGTGGCTGGCTGTGGGTTCTATTACCAGTCAGGGGAATGAAATTTAATATTTTCATTTTTTCGAGACAAAGCGCGGTGTTGAGTCCTGCCATTTCAGACTCCATAATTTGGCCAAATGGGGAACGGAAGTCCCTTAATGGGGACTAAGTGTTTTAAAACTAGATTCCCAGATCCCCTCTGCCTTCCCGCGGAATACAGCGTGAAACTGAAAAATATGAGATGAAAAACTTAACGGCGCGTTAACAAAGCGAGCTAGAAAATTAAAATAATTCATGTTCTTGAGCAGGAATCGAATACATAATCGTCGCTTTTAGACCCATTATATAACAACCGTGTTAATATGGCATATTTATGTAACTTAACCTTACCCTTACCTTCTCTTTGGTGGTTCTAAACTTGAAGTATCAATCATGGGAAATATGCCGAAGCACTGACCACTCAATAAAAAATACTTCATCGATCGATGGAAAACATCAACTTGGCTGTTAACAGGTTTACTTGAAATATACTTGAGTATATGTGATACTGAAAAAAAAACAAATGTTTTATGTGCATATTTAGTCGCTTTGAAGGTGAAGGGAATTAACAAAATAATGACAAATAAAGTGGAACTGTTAAATAAGAAACCCGGCAAGCGCGAGTCGGCCTCGTTCACCGAGGGTTCCGTGGAAAAATTGGAGGCCTCAAGCTTTTAGTACAAGTATACAGGTTATTCTTGTACGTTTAAAGAAGTCCAAGCCAGTAGTCCGGCCTACTGAGTGGCAGAACTTTTGAGGTAAAATAAAAAAAAAATAGCAAATTATTCCATGTGATGATGGTGGGGATCGAACCAACAACCACCGCGTTGCACTATGCCATGATGACGAAAGCTTTCATTACCAGTGTTTAAATAGTAGTATTAGGATACTTACTGTATCCAATTTTGAAAAATCTTTTTTTCACGTCGGTTAAAGTTTTCAGTTTGTTTCTAAAAACATAAATAAATATGCTACAATTAAAATATATTCTACTAGCGGACTATGGCGGCTTCGCCCGCTTGAACTATGCGAATATTTATTAGATATGTTTATGCAAATTATTTTCAGTTTATAGGGTGAATGCTAAAAAAACCATGAAGCACGTGTTCCATGAGCAAGCAATTAAATATTTTTAAAAGTCAGACTTTTAAAAATATTTAATTGAACAATTTCAAATTTTATAAAAATTGGTGCCGATTTAAAGATTCTTCCATAAAAACTTTCAACCCCAATTTTACCCTTCAGAATAAAAAAGATTAATAATTATTATTTTAATTATTATATTATTGAATACTTCATTTCCTCGAAAACGGGAAACGAACCCACACCCTGTCACGTTTGCAATCCACGCGTGTGCCTCTGCGCTACCACTGGCCCCATGCTGATTATGATCCACAAACTAGTATTTACATCATTCGAAAATGTAAAAAAGTACACGATCATCCTGTTGTTTAAATTTCTAATTTGTAAAAAACACTCTCTAATACTCGTACCTACTCATAGTGTTTTATTTCTACTTAGAATTTAGTTAATAGCATGTTAGCAGTTTTACATTCAAAGCTGACAATATATTGTAATTATCGTTGACAGTGGCGATGGAACCTACACCCATCACATACATTCAGACAGTATTCCACTAAGACACGATGACCTAACACATATTTCCAACTTAATATTACAATAAAAAATATTAATATATAAAATTACTTACTTCTTATTAAACGTACGCTCATTACTCTCATTTGTATACATTTTCAAGCTTATTAAAGCTATTCCATTATACATGTCGGCATTTAAATTTTCTGTTTCATAAGATATTAAAATACATATTAAAAGTCTCGTGTGTATCGTACTGGCACAGTGTTTGACTCCTTCTAATCAGCATCACGCTGTATCCCGCACACATCAGGGTAGGCAGAGGGAATCGAGTGTTAAGACTCTCCGTTCCCCACTTTCTGCCGAATTCTGGAGGTATTTCGTGTTGAGTGGCAGAACTCAATGTCGCGCTTTTGCCTCGACACCAGAGCGAAGAAATGGAAATTAAATTCTCCTCGAGTGGGGATCGAACCCACAACCAGTCGGTTTTACACCACCTTATGCCTACGACTGGCCTCAAAAACATAATTGTAAGCTCGATTTTAACTTGGCAAAATTAGTTATTTTTAATTTCTCCACTCCCATAAGAGCGGCGTTAAGTACCGCCACTTAAGAGAACGAAGTGTACTAGTTTCTCCTGATTTGGAATATAAAGTGAATCATTTAATAAATATATAGATATATTATGTATTAAAATACGTACGTTTTCCTTTACTACTGTTCACATTAACCTGTTTAGGTTTTATAGACATGTTTTAGCTCCTACGTATTTTCTTATACTTCGAGATTGAAATTAGTTTCCTGTCAAAATGAAGGCTCTATAATAAATTATATGCTCGATCACACGTAAATAATATATGAACATGTCAATTCTTCGAGTCCTACAACAATTCGACCTTAAGCTTTTACGATATTAAATATTAAATGATAAATGAAAAAGTATTTTGAAATTTCATTTAGGAAAATAATTCTTTGGGAAGGTTCCGTATAGTATTTTATTTTTTCTGGTATATTGTGTGCAGTTTTTAATATTAAGCTAGTCTAATTAGTCTTTTATGGCACAGTAGTACAGCATCTGACGTAAATTCTTTGAAAAACAATGATGAAAAATACAACAAAGGCAAATTGAAAGTATAGCAGTTTAATGCTTTATCAGAGTGCCCATTCATTATTGGTCAATTAGCGAGTTTATGTTGCAATCGTATCGGATTATAGACAGTTTGATCGAATGGAAACACAATTATAGCCTTCAATATACTGATAAAAGTGTATTATTTTTAGTTTCACATATTTCTTACAAAAATAGCCTTAAATCGAGACAGAAAGATAGAGAGAGAGAGAGATATAGAACTAAGTATCCCAAAGAAAAGAAGAAGTTAGTTAACACAATTTTAGTTTTCCTTCACTCCGTTTCATCCCACTCAAGTTGCTTTGAGTTCTGCCACTCTAATGCTTCTTCCAAGGGCAAGAAAACTAAATAAGCATGTGGATTAAGTAATATCAAATTCAAACTTATAGCATTTTTTTTACTTTATTTCAGCCTCATTTTGATAAGAGAACCCTAACCATTTAACATTTACATACAAAAATGTAAATAATATTCGATTATTTACCTTATATTTCAACATGTCTTCATTTTAATAAGAGAGTAAACTTGTTTGAGGTATATAAAATCATTTATAGTAATAAATCAACATCGTGTCATTATTCATCTATAATATCAGTTTTGAGAACATTATAAGTTATAAATGAATATTTTTTAGGCTATTTATACATTATCATTTAGAAAAAAAATAAAGTTTTAATTAAATCTTTGCAAATTTCTGCAAGTAGCAGGATAGTCAAAGATAATTAACGTGGGTTCGATTCCCATTCGAGGAAATGCAATTTGTACATATGTATGTATTTTTGTTTCTGGCTCTGTTAACGAGCTAAAAAAAGATGAGAAAAAACGTCAAGCTTAAAATGAGATATTGTGAGATGTATATATATCAGATTTCCATCCGAATTCCAGACGTTGAAGTTAAGTGGCGCAACTCACTTTATTAACCGACTTCTGTAAGAAAAGGAGGTTATCAATTCGACTGTATTTTTTTTTTTTTTTTTATTTTTTTTTTTTATGTTTGTTACCTCATAACTTTTGACTGGGTGGACCGATTTTGAAATTTTTTTTTTTATTTGAAAGGTGAAGCTTCCCGAATGGTCCCATTTTTTTTTGGTCCATGTCTGACAATGGTATCTATGAGAAAATCACATAAGTCTTAAATTTGCATTAGGTATGTGCGCGACAAATTGCCGAATAACTCAATGTCGCGCTAACCGATTTTGATGATTCTTTTTTTATTTGAAAGGATACACTTCAAGGATAATTTTTTGAAAGTTTGGTTAGATTCCGATTATGAAATCCGGTGAAAATTGAGAAAGTTTGTTTTTTATTGGTAAAAAATTGATTATACTGTAATAGTTACAAGCAAAAACTTTTTAAATTGATGTCAGAAGTGAGATTCCTGATCGTTGCATTTCTTTTCAACCAATCTCAAAAAAGAGGATGTTCTCATTTTCAACCAACTTCAAAGAAGGGAGATTCCCAATTCGCCCGAATACTTTTTATGTTTGTTCTTGTCAATATACCAAAATGTAACTTTGCACAAAAATAATAGCTAATTAAATGAAGTTTTACATAGAACAATCACAACCACTCGTTGACAACCACTACCACCACCATCACCACTCGTTTAAGAAGTATCATTTTAAGATCTACCCATCACTAAAAATCGTAAAATAAATTAATTTTTAACAAAAACAAAAACCGACTTCTAACAACGAACTAAAAAGTGAAAAATAATTATATAAAGATTTTATAATTTTGAAGTCGGTGTCAAACTAATGCTACAACACCCTTACTATAATATCTAATTACTAAGCCTGTTTGTTTTACTTGGCACCGACTTCAAAATTATAAAATCTTTATATAATTATTTTTCACTTTTTAGTTCGTTGTTAGAAGTCGGTTTTTGTTTTTGTTAAAAATTAATTTATTATTTATACGAAATGCTACTTTAACCTACCAAAGCGGAGAAATTAATTTATTTTTCCCCTCTACTAATCGAACTCTACTTTGTCTTATGCCAAAATGAAGCTATAAAGATTATGGGTATAAATTATTTTCTTTTCTTGGCTCTCGCAAGATATATGCGGCGTTGAGTTTCGCCTTTCAACATGGAACATGGAAAATTGAGAAAGGATTGTTCCGATATCTACTCTCTGCCTACCATTGTTCATATAGCATTATGAAGAATACAGCGAGAAATAGAAATAAATTTTAAGTATGTTTTTACTTATATAAATAACATAGTGTGAAAAAGCTTTATAAAGGCCTAATGTATCGTAATAATACAATATTCTCACTAAAACTTCTCATTTCTTCACTCATAAGACGTTCAAAGGACTCGAAATGGGCAGCAAATATCCAAAACAAATTAAAGGCTTCTATGAATGTGTACGGAAAATATTGTATTCTTGCAGATTGGCGGGATTTTTGCCCATTTCCGGCTTATTAAACACCCATAGTGAATATTCTAGGTAACTTTTATACGTATTTAGCTTTCACCATGATAGCACCAATGCAGGATAGGCGGAGGGAACCTGGGAACCTAGTGCGTAACGACACTTCATTCCTAGTAAGGCACTTCCGTTTCCCACATTCACACTTTCTGATGACAATTTGAAAAATTCCAAATATTTTTGGAGGAGGAAAACATGAAGGTCTCCATGGAGGTTTGCCATGGTTTTTTTTAGCAGCTTTAATACTTGTAACTTTTTCAGATGCACGTGGTCTTCATATAATTTATATTACGCATTTAGCTTACTATTTATGGTCGTAAGACTGATTACTAAACTTAAAATTAACCAGAACCCTCGAGACCACTTCAAGGAATTAGGTAAGTGCAGAAAAGTACTATTTTACTAGTAGAACCCTATAAGAACGCTATATGAAGAGGCCGTCGCGGCGCAGCGGCACAAGGGTGTGACTGTAACGCGACGGTTGTGGGTTCGATCCCCACTCGAGGAGGTGAAATATTTATTAACGTTTATATTTACATTAAAGCGCTCCACTCAACACGCAATATCTCCAGAATTCGGTAGAAAGTGGGGAACGGAGTGGCTTAACACTAGGTTCCAGGGTTCCCTTTGCCTATTCTGCTATAGATCCAAATACTTGGGCTTGGGTCTAAATCATACTTCTTATGTATGAATTATCATTTTCTCCTTTTTGATTTAATTCCTGGCAAGACAAAATGCAGCGCTAAATCTTGAATTCGGGCAAAACGGGATAACTGAGTATTTCGACAATAGAAAGAGGTTAAGCTAAAATATATTATTTTAGGTATGTTTTTAAGACAGTCCATAGCGTTTGTGGCAGCCTTATTTCTTTTTAAATTTGCCCTGAATTGGAGGAAAATGATAAGTAAGATTGAAGCTAATGAGAGATTACTGCCGCCTCTTAAACACCCAGAGCGGGCGTCGAGAAATTCGAAAAGAATAGTTGCTTTAGTGGTTGCGATTGATATTGGTAAGTATTTACTTTTCATTAGTTGTTTTTTTTTATAGATGACTATCGTACGTACTTCCTAAATTTTGAGGCCAATATCACGATAGGTTGTGGGTTCGATTCCCACCCGAGGATTTTTTTTTACATTTTATTGATAACGAGGCAAATCGCGTTGTTGAGTCCGCCGCCTTCGGAATTCAGCGGACCAAGAGAACTGAATGCCTTAACACGAGGTTCCCGGGTTCCCTTTGCCTATTTTGCTATGTGCGGGATACAGTGTGAAGTTCAAAAAATATGTCTGTTATTATTTGTTATCAAAACAGATTATTTTTATAATAGACTGACCAAATTTCAAAACTTTACACATATTTTTTCTATTTTCAGCGAAGTTTTTAGTAAAATTTGTACTTAACATACGAATGTTTGTTTTATGTTCTAATGATAATGATTATTCTGTGAAATCCTTCTTTACGTATAAATATAAATGGTTTAAAGAGGAGATGCCTTTTACTTATGGTATAGCTTTTATTGTCGAGGTACGTATAAGATATCTATATATTATATAGAAACTACTAGATTTAGAAAATGGAAATTTTATATGTAGAGAATTTACAATTATAAATTTCTCTGTCCTCCCCACTAAGAAACGTTTCCAAAATTCCAATGGAAACGAAAAAAAATGGAGTTTTAAGTTTTTTCCATTCAAATCCACAAGTTTTTCAGTGGATATCTTTCACTAAATACACTAATAAAACATAATATTTTAATATGTAATATTCTATTAAATTTCATATAATTTCGTTTATAAATAATGTAATATCAAATATTGTTCCAGTTTATAAAATTGCAAGCATTATTTTTATACCATTTTATCGACATTTTGGTACTGACGGTCACTTTGTACCTAATTTACCGTTTCCGGAACTTTAACCGGCTGATGCGAGTGAGACAATTGAGTGTAAGTTCAAATTTCATTAATCTATATCTATTCTATACTTATAATAAATCTGTAGAAAAGTCATTTCTGTACATTGAAAATATTTAAAAAAAAAATAGCTAGGGTGTTAAAGGACAATTAACAGAATCCATTTCCAGCATTTTTGGAATTTTTGTCTGTTTGTCTGTTTATCTGTTTGTCTGTTTGTCTGTTTGTCTGTTTATGTGAACACGTATCACGTAAAAAGTACTCAACAAATTTAAACAACGTTTATATATAAAAATTACAAGTAAATCAGAGTAGGTTTTAGTTTTTATTTCATTGCAATCGCTTCAGTCTATCAAAAGATATAAGTATTTAACGTTTTCAAGAAGTTAATATTGGAGAGCTATTGACAACAAATAGTAAGAACTAACAAATCTTGATAACGAATAAAACATATCTCAACAAGTTATTATTTGTTAAGCATTAATTACTTCGGGAGAAATATTATTAATTTTAAAACTTTAGCAAAATGTAGTTTTTGATTATTTATACTGAGAAAACGGTATGTTTTAACTATGATCGAACGGTGACAGTTTAACTATTAGCACAATAGATGGCGCTCTGGCAAGATTCTCTGGAAAAAAAAGAATTAGGGAATGTTATGTTTTTATCAGTGTATGTATGTTTATAAGATAACTTATTTATATTTAATAATATCATATTTTTTATTCCTATTTACACCTTTCTGTTATCTTTTTTTCTTTCAAACGGTTGCATGTAAGAAAGCGCTTTTAGTGATAAGGCCCGCCATTGCACTTTTTATTGTCTTTTTGTAAATATTGTTACTGTATCGTTTCTTTGTTTTTAGTGCAATAAAGTATTGTTAGCCGACCCGGTGTCCCAAATAGCGGAATAAGTATTAAAAAATACAAAATAAAGAATGACTGTTAGGCGGTACGAAGTTCGCCAGGTCAGCTAGTATTTGAATAAATAAATAAATAAAGGATAAGGGATTTACTGCGTATAGCAGGATAGGTGGAGGGAACCTAGTGATAAGACCAGAGTGAACGGCCCGAGACATTGTGTGTTCAGTTGTGGAACTCAACGCCGCGTTTTTTCTTGTTACCAGAGCAAGAAAATGAAATCTTTACTGCGAATAGCCGGGTAGGTGGAGGGAACCTTGTAATAAGACCAGCTCACCACTTCAGTGTTGTTATAGTGAATATATTAAATATCAAATATAACAACAATATTATTTATTAAATTTAAGCGTGATGTTTTGGATTCGATTCGCACCCTGGAGAATGAATTACGTCTTGCAATTTGGCACTAAAGTGAAGAACAGAATGGAATGAATACAGGATATAGAAGCTAAAAGAAATAAAACAATCTTTCTATTTTCCTTACAGTGTACAAAAAACAATTACACCCGTTGGTCGGACCTGCAGGCTCATTACACTCGCTTAGCTCGTTTGGTGAAGATAATTGATGACCACGTCAACCCTTTCATCTTCCTTTCTTTCTTGTCCAATCTTATATTTATTTGTAAGACGATATATTATGTTATACAGTGAGTATTCTTTGTCAAATATATCGCGCTTAAATAATACATTCAACTCCAATTATCCAATACGTGCAAACGCATCTAAATCTTCGTTGCTATAAAGGCAAGCGGGTTTTTTTTTCGAGCTTGTGGTTAATGCTGAAGAGGGTATTCTGTTCCTGATGAAAAGCAAGCACTACGTGGAAAATTAAATAGAATGCATCGGCAGCGAATCGAACCCGGACCGCCCGCGTGGCAGGCGAGTATTCTACCACTGAACCACCGATGCGTGTAAGGCAGGCGGGCGCGGTGGACGCTTGTATAAGCAAAACGTCGCGGGGCGCGTTTCGCAGCAAGGATTTTTTGATATTGTAACAACTTCTAAAGTAGGTACTTATTAAAATGAAAAACAGTAAAAGACAGTTTTTATCTACATTAAATGGCCAACGTAAGTAATATACTTATTTATATACCGAGAGTAAGGGATAAGTGAAACATAGCTGATGTCTCAACGGCGTGATGTGTCAACAATTAAATGCGTTTTTCTAAACTAAAAAAATTAAAACAATTGAAATTATAAGCAATTTCGAAATAGTGTAAAAAGCTAATTTTATCTTCGTTTAACATAGAAAATTAATAAAGTATTTTAAAGGATAAGGATTAATACCATTATGGAAAAATATGACTCACAATAAAAAATATATTGAAATTATTATTTTTAGACAGAAAAATGATCACTACACGTTATTCTTAAAAGATACAAATATGCTGTCGCGGTCTTTTTTGTTGATCTTATTAAGAGGAACAATACTCCAGTAAATTATTTTCATGTAGTACTTACCATTAAAGCAGCGCATGCGCGAATGTGTCTCAACGGGTAGGACTTTATACACATTTATCGCATTTATGTTAATTTACATAAGAATGTACAAATAATAAACTATATATAAACCTTCTATGAAAAATACTCGACCTAATGGTGAAAACCGCATCAAAATCCGTTGGGTGGTTTAGAAGAAGAAGAGTTAGAAACAACAGACAGACACGAAAAGCGACTTTGTTTTATAAGATATAGGATAGGATAGGATAGGATAGTTAATTCGCATATTTTATAATAATAATAGCTTTAGGTTTTAGGCCAGTCGTGGCGCAGGGGAGCAAAGAGTGCGCAAAATCGACTGGTTGTGGGTTCGATTTCCACTCGAGGAAATGAAATATTTATTTAAATGTATATTTTAATATCGCTCTGGTGTCAAGACAAAGCGCGGCGTTGAATTCGGCCACTCAACACAAAATTTGGTGGAAAGTTCAATGCCTCCAAAATTTGGCGGAAAGTGGCGAACATTAGGTTCCCTCTGCCTACTCTGCTGTGTGTGTGGCATAGATCGTGAAGCTGATTTTAATTTATAATAGTTTTATTATTTCACAACCAAGCCTATTTCAGGAAACAAAAAAAACAATTGTCTCTTCATAATTTAAAGAACATATGCCTTATTGCGCAAAGGTAAGAAACGTTCATATTAATAAGATTAAGGATTCTTCATATTGATTATAAAAATGTTAATAGGTTTCTTCATTCTGGTAACAAGATGAAGCGCGGCGTTGATTTCCGCGAAAAACAAACAATATCTTGGAAATTTGGGGACGAAATCTTTTAACAAATAGTTCCCTCTGCCTACTCAGCAGTATGCTTAAAATATTCTTGCAAGCTTTGGATATGTTATTTTATGTATCAATTTGGATGGAAAATAGAGAACGAAGAGTCTTAACTCTTGGTTCTCTCTGTCTAAATATAAGGTTATTTTCACGCTATTTCAGTTCTGACTGGATATCTGTATTGGACACGTTCACAAATATAACGCATTTATTTATCAAGACAACTCTAGTTTCTGGATTAACAGCTCATCTTCACACGCTGAGTCGAAAACCTTTAGACGCTTTACATACTATCCCTGACACTGCTTATAATTTGGAGGTAATTATGGTTTTTTTTTTTCAATTCTGGTGAATCCTTAGGCTGGTTACGAGATCCTCGTTTAGAGTGGGATGAGGATACCCGCTGCCTCTCTTATCACTCGCTCTTGCTACACAAATCTTTTTTGCCATTCATTTGTCACTCATTCTCTCGACGTGAGATCCTAGAAGACTTGCCTGATTCTTCGTATCTCCTACGAGTTCCTATGACAATATCAAATGTCACTAAGCTAAAAAAAAGTGATTGAACTGTAATTTATTTCCAAAATCCACTAAAAGCAATTAGTAGAAATGAAAAAGAAGGTATAAGCTTCGTATAATGTATTAGAAGGCGTGTGTTATGCGGAAATAAAGTTTTATTTAGCAATTATCATAAACAACAGAATGATGAAGATTATTAGGGATTATACGAGAGGAACTTTTCGATATACGATATTATGTTAAGACATATATGCATAGATATATAAATGTTGCTTTATATACAATACTGGCCATGGATTTCCAGATATAAAATGGATTATCCATTTTTTTCCCATTCACATGGAAATTATGAGAAATGTCTGTGTGTTGTCTATGGTTACTTAAAAACAGAAGTTTTTTATATACCAGCGTATAGATTTTTGAGACATTGCGTAGGTATTAAGTAGCAGAGCTCAACACCTCGCTTTGACTACTAGACCCGCGAAATGTAAGTAATTCTTTCTTCCGAATAAGGGTGTTGTTCTACTGCTCCATTTCTTAGCTCTGGTGTCGAGGCAAAAGCGCGGCGTTAAGTTCTGCCACATAGCATGCAATGCCTCCAGAATTTGACGGAAAGTGCGGAGTGTCTTAGCACTAGGTTCCCTCTGCCTACGCTGCTGTGTGCGGGATACAGCGTGAAGCTGATTTATCTATTTACTTTCTATTAAAAAGAAGTTAAATATATTTAATATCAGCGTTATATTTCCTCAGTTTATAATATCATTAAGAAATAATATATTTTTCTACGAATAATGCTATGTAAATAAAACATCGTTGCCCCGTGATTTATGACCGACGCCGTCTGATGTAAAATAATCATAATGTTTATAGGTCAAAGATATGAGTATTTTCTTTATAAAATGTGGTTATAGAGTTATATATATATATACTAGTGGACCCGAACGCGGCTACGCCCGCTTGAACTATACGAATATTTATTAAATATATTTATGAAATTATTTTCAGTTTCCAATAGATAAATGCGTTAAGCAAGTTCATTTTGGGTGACGTTTTCTAACAACAAACTTTGCAAATCGTTGCTTAGCAACGACGGTTGTTATTAACATGGCGGAATAAATTGCATGTCAAATTAATAAGTTATATATAGTTATAATATTGGTATGGATTTATTAAATTGTTTGTTTATTTGATTATATGAAACAGGCTGTATTGTGCTAACGGAAATCGAAATCGTAGTCTTTGGTGGTTTAGGGTTAATCATTGCACATCTATCATCTAGCTCATAATGGCGTTTATTTTTATCATACTTTCTATATTTTATGAAACATTATAAATATGTTTATATTTATATTATGAAAAGCTTGAGACCACGTGGTACGAGGGTACGAAGTTTGACTGTAACCGTGACGGTTGTGGGTTCGATTCCCACTCGAAAGAATGAATTATTTTCAATTCGTTCTGTAAATAAGACAGCGCGGCGATAAATTCCACCACATAATACGAAATGTGTTGAAAATTGGTGCACCACCAACAGTGCTAGGGAAACGGAGTAAACACTGCTATTTCTGAAACCAGCTATAATTCTAAGACAGCATTGGCTTCAGAAATAATATGAAATATTATGTTAAATAGAATTTTAAAAATTTTAAAAATATTTTATATGTTTTTACAGATGCAGCGATTTATGGACCAAGTGTTTCATTCACAGATAAGTTTGAGCGGATTTGGAATGTTTAATATATCCCGTGGAACAATTCTTGCAGTATGATTTTTTATTACTTTTTTCCATTTAACAGGTAAAATCTTTAAAAAGGGAGGGCAACGGATAAAGGAGGGATGTATTATATAACGTTATCCGTTACTAATTGATAAGATGTGTGAAAATAAGCTATTTAGATGCAAAGCGTGGCGTTAAGTTCCGCTACTTAACACGCAATGCCTCAATAATACGACGGAAATTGGGGAACGGAAGTGTATTAACGAAGTGTTTCCTCTGCCTCCGCCTACCTCTCCCATGTCCGGGACACAGTGCTAAAAAAACAAAAACAAAAATTATTAAAAGGTTATCATGGCGTAGTGGCACAGCGTGTAAGCTAAGACTATAAACGCGAAGGTAGTTAGTTCGATCCTCGCTCAGCGTTTGTATTTATTAGCTATGGTGAGATAATATAATATACTCTAATTTTGAATTCATGAAGGAAGCAGTGTGAGGCTTACAAAATTATTACATGTTAATGTTAATTAAACTTAATAATTCTCCACATAATAAATATTCTAATTAACACTAATTCCAATTAAATATTAATTTCAGATGCTGTCAACTATAATTACATACGAATTAGTGTTACTGCAAATGCCTGTCGACCGACTTTATATATTTTAATATATTTCACCAATGAAGAAAGAAAGAAAAAATAATAGTATAATAATATTGATAACTGATAATTAATTTTAAAAATCTAAAATAAACACAATTTCTGTTAACTTGTTTTTTATTTAAATGTATTAATAATATTGGATATTTACCAAAATTATAAATTACAATAAAATTAACCAATGGACTTAAACCACTAATTTAAAAGTATTTAATCATTGTAGAAACTCGATTATCCGGCCCTCAGTTATAGGGATTCGAGATTATCCGGACTATCAACCGCGATTGATATGTACTTGTTGCTTTTAATAGACATATAACAGTTTTGAGCTAAGTACATATGCATAAAACCAGCTTTTCTTTATACATTCGATTACCCGAATGACTACCGACAAGAATTAGTCCGGTTAATCGAGTTTCTACTGTAATCCACTGATTGCAAACAATAGAAATTGGTTGTTCCACCTTACACTCAGTTCTGAAAGTCCGCGGGATCCCGCTATTCAGTAGCGAGATTAGATCCACATACTCGTATTGCAGACGTGATCCCGGGATTCTGGGATTTCTTGTATTTTCCTTGTATTACCTTGTATACTTCTAGTTGTACCAAATTGCATTGTTGTAAAATGTGCATGTGCTAAAAAATTGTGCTTAAAGTTTCAAGTTATATTTTGTGAATTAACTTAACTTCTTTGATGTAATAAACTTTTAAGATTAATATTTAAGAATTACTAATTATATATATAAAAAATATATGACGAAATAAAACGAATAATAAAAGAAAAAAAATAGAAAAAAATATATTCTACATTTCAATTTTATCCAAAAACTGTACTTTTTAACAGAAAAATTCGTTAAAGATGTAAAATTTGTGATTATTCTAATTTAATTTAATTTAATTTGAATTATTAAGCCAATTACATAGTTATACGAATTAAGCTTCAAAACTCCTCAATTTAAATTGTAAAAGTACTAATTCATATTTTATAACAGTACCAATGACCTGAAAAGAAAAGATAATATTATAATTCAATTATTTATCGTAATTGGTTAATTCTATTTTATATTAACACTAGTATTACGCCCGCGGCTTTCCCCGCGTGGATTACTGTCATTATTATGGCTACTTCTCTATCACCTCTTTGACTTCCTGTCTGCTGACCTCCCTGCATATAGCAGGGTACGCAGAAAGGACCTTCTGTTCTATTGGCCACGCAACGTCAAATTTTCGAGATACTACGTGTTAAATACAGGAGCAAAATGCCGCGATTTGTCTTAAATCATTCCCCCCGAGTGGAATCGAACCTGTGGCATTTATAGTCACACACTTGTGCCCCAGCGCCACGACTGGCCTCGTTATATTTTTATAAATAACTAGCGGCCCGCTCGCGGTTTCACCCGCGTGAACTATGTTATTATTAATTTCTGTCTCCATGACTACGTCCTAGTGACGTCTATGCAAAATTTGAGTCTCCTAGCATTTGTAGTAACGAAGTTTCATACAAACTTTCGACCCCAAAAACAACCCCTTAGAAGTCGAATATTGCAAATTCCCGTCTTAGCGAGCACCTACGTCCTATAAGTAACTCCTATGCAAAGTTTGAGATTCCTAGCACATGTAGTTTCTGAGATTTCGTGATGAATGAGTGACCTTTCGATTTTATATATATAAAGAAGATTCCATTGACAGTACCGTAAGAATCATTCCTCTTGTAATGTAAAAGTATAAGCCGCTAAGAGCAGTTGTAGTGTATCGAATTTGTCGAATGAAACGTTGAACCTAAAAAAATAATAATAAATTAATTAAACAAAATAATAGATTCACATTTTTTTCCCATTTTTATTCCAAGAAGATAGTGTTTTTTTAATAAATAAAAATAATTTTAATATTAGAATATTAGAAGAATAAACCTATAACCATCGCATTTATAGTCAGACTCCGTACCACTGTGCCATAACAACCTCAATACTTATATAAAATATTTTACTTCTACTTAAAAATAAGAAACCGCCGTAATGCTGCCTGGGGCAGTAGAAAATATTAATGTTTTAGCTTAATAATTTTTATATACTTGAGGCCAGTCTTGGCGTATTGACACAAGCATGCGACTGTAAAAGCGACGGTTATGGATTCAATTCCTATAGGGGTGGATTAAATATTTAAAATTTTCATTTCTTCACTCTAATAATGAAGCAAAGTATGCGTTTAGTTCCGCCACTAAGCATGCATTTCCTCCATTGCTTGAAACGGTATAAATAATTATAATTTTTAAATGGAATTTTCAAATACATTTTCTTACATCTGCATTATATTCCGATGGAGACACATTTTGTAATACTATTATTGGTTGACACGCAACCGTGTTTATATTAGCGGCCATCAAAGAAGTAACGGTTGCTCTTGTGAATAAGAAGAGAAACGAGTAAGAATAGTATAGCAAATGAGCTGGATCGTCATAAGGAAACCTGGAAAAAAAAGTTGCTGGATAAAAACAATGAGTTTTATACATAAATTTATTGACAAAAATAGTGTTCGAGTTAAAACTGGTCCAAGGTATAATGAATTATATCCATTAACTTGATGTAATATTTTTTTAGTTTCACGCTATATCCCTTATATGAACGAACCTAGTGTTAAGACACTCTCTGTTCCCACTTTTGGTCCAATTTTCAAGACGTTGCATATTGAGTGAGAAGAAAATGGAGCTTAAAATTATTAATATATTAAGCTAATTATTTACTTAAAACGGAAATTGCATTCACATTGTGGGCAGAGGGAACCTCGTGCTAATATACTCCGTTCCCCACTTTCCGCCGAATTTTGGAGCCTTTGTATTGAGTGGCGGAACTCAACGCCGCGCTTTTGCCTCGACACCAGAACGAAGAAATGGAAATATAATTTAAATAAATATTTCATCTCCTCGAGTGGGGATCGAAACCACAACCACTTTATTTTGCAGCATTTTGTGCCCCAGCGCCACGACTGGCCTCATGCGAGACTTATGCTTCAAAAAATTATTTTTTTTAAAAGAAATTTACTCACTTCATAAGATAAAATAGCTGAACGCATATAAAGAAAACATTAGTGAAGAATGATAGCAAGATTAAGTAGCACATATTGCTGTCCACTTCATTGACTAGTTCCACCAAATATGAATAGTATACTCGGACTTCCTTCCAATTTATTATTTTCTGAAAGTAAAATGAAATATTCCTTACATACTGTTTGTTTGTAGTAAAATAAAAACGGTTAAGTGCGAGTCGGAATCGCCCACCAAAGGTTCCGTACCAATTAAGTACAAGATACGAGGAGAACAACTAATAAAAGTTGACTAACTTAATTTTTGCAGGCATTTGCATTTGTATTGTATGAAATGAACTTAAAATATAAGTTTGTAATTTTTTTTTCTATGAAATATCTATACATTTTTACTTTTTGTTTTTTTTTTTCATTTGTATTGTAAGTTTTCACTTCATAACTGTAGGTCCATGGGAAGTAACCTATAGGTAATATGCTATGCTATGGTAGTGGGTTCGAATTCTGCAATATGAATAT
>JAEBDU010012157.1:0-31976 GCA_016802625.1 Heliconius numata | reverse complement strand
TTTAGTTCCTTGTTAGAAGTCGGTTTTTCTTTTTTTGTTAAAAATTATTATATTAAATAAAATTATTAAAACCAAAAAAAATATAAAAACAAAATAAAAAAACATACAAATCATACAAATCTATATTTTACCAACCTGTTTTTCTTGAGTTTCTATAACGTGATTTAAATCTTTGAAGTATGAAATTAAATAAATACTGACACACATCGTCATTGCATCAGTGAAGTTCCACAGGAATGTTGCTTGTATTGTTGCCAACTGATATTATAATTCGATACTTTATTATATTATTATACTTTATTGTTGGCGACGGTTCTGGGTTCGATCCCCACTCAAGGAAGTGAAATATTTATTTACGTTTATATTCCCATTTCTTCGCTCTGGTGTCGAGGCAAAGCGCGGCGTTGAGTTCTGCCACTCAACACGCAATGCTTCCAGAATTCGGCAGAAAATGGAGAACGGAGTGTCTTAACACTAGGCTCGCTCTGCCTGAGGGAAATATAAATTACAAAAAATAATTAATTTCCTCGAGTGGGGATCGAACTAACAACCAGTGGCGTGTAAACTACGACTAGCCTCGTATTTTAATATTATGGTTTTTTTACAGCTTAGAGCCTCATGGCGCAGCGTCCTCGTGTCTGACCGAAACCAGAATAGTTGTGGATTCGATTTCCATTTGGGAAAATAAATTATTTTTCTCATTCCCTCGCTCTGATGAAAACACAAAATTGGACATAGATATAAAGTTCTAATTATAAAAAAGTGTATAATTAAACTAATATTACACATTTATATGTTGCCAGATATTTTTATTTTATAAAGATCGAATTTGTATTTTTTTTTAGGAATATTTAAAATACCTCGCTTATTAAAGCTATCCATTCATTATACTGAATGACTCCAAAAATATAAGGAGCATTTCTAGTGAAAACCACTTGTATCACTTCCAAGTAGTAGTGGGTTCCGCTCGAAGTTGATGCCAAGTAATCTTTTATTGCCAATTTAGATTTAAATATTACTGACAGAATGTGTTCAACTGTAACAGAATATAAATAAATTACATCAGCTTCACGCTGTATCCCGCACACAGCAGGGTAGGCAGAGGGAACCTAGTGTAAATACACTCCGTTCCCCGGTTTCTGCTGAATTAAATTAATAGGTCCCTTAGGTGTGATGATTATAGATACTACTTATCGGTTCAAAATTGGAATAAATATATCTAAACTTTTTTGCCATGTGGCCGACTGAAAAATGGAGAGATGAAGTAATGCAACAGATAGAATAGATGAACAAAAAATAAGAAAAAGAACTTAAAAATAATAATTGTATTTACATTTCCTTGGTCACAACGCAAAGCGCTGCGTTAAGCTCCGCTACGCAACACACCATGCTTCAAAAATTTGACGCCAAGTGGGGAACGAAAGTGTCTTAATGGGAAACGGAGTGTCTTAAAACTTTCAGGTTCTAAGGTTCGGGACAAAGCGTGAAGCTTCCAAAAATACAAATATGAAATTATGAAAGAAGCATTTTGAATTTTATTTAATTGGAAAATAAATTATTTCTTGTATACAATTGCGATTCATAAACAGGTATATTGTGTGAATAAATCGGTATGAATGAACTAATTTGCTCTCACAAGAGGAAAGAAACAAAATTATTTTCATTGCAATGAAAGAAATCTTATTTTTTTTCCTATATTTAAAATTGTCCCAATGTTATTATTGCAAAAACTTGGAAATTATTTTTATTTTCATTTTCCCTGTTCTGGTATACAAAGGCGGTATTGAGTTCTCCCGCTCAAACCTCCATGTTTTGAATTCAGGCGGCTGGTGGGGAACGGAGTGTCCTGACACTAGGGTTCCCCTGGTAACCTTGCGATACGTAAAAAATGAAAAGCAGTGCGTTATGCATTAAATATAAATGTATAAGGATGTTACTTAATTATTATTTGCCATATTCCAATACTTACAAAGTGCTAAAATCATTATAATACTGGCAACTCTATTGTTTCTTCTGTAAATATTCTTCTTGGTTCTTATAGCGGCCACACACCCTTCTATATGCCTGGCTTTTTTCATCAGTTTGGGCCAATTTCTTGCTAATTTTAGTAAAAACATGGATGACAGCCAACTTGTCGAGTAGAACAGAAGATTTGCTGAAATTAACACGTATTTATAAATTGATAATGGTATTTTCAGCGTTAAGACACTCCGTTCCCAATTTTCCGCAAATGAAAACATAAATTTAAAAAAATATTTTATTTTCTCGAGTGGGGATCGAACCCGCAACCTCCGCTGCGCCATGACGGCCTCATATAATAAAGTTATACTGAATTAAATCTTACTTAAATTATGCAGATCCAAGTCGGTAACGAACAAGTAGTACGTGCTCAGGCAAGTTAGAACGCTCTGGCATACCAACGTAGCGACGTGGTACACTACGTAAGGGGATCTTAGGTTAAATCTGGAAATATAAGTAAATATAGATATAGTAAGTATGTTTTAACTTGTTGTTTTGTCTATATAAACGTAAAGAAGTTAGTGTTAAGACTGGAAGATGTTAAAAGATATGGGAAAATTAATTTGAGGGAAAATATATTTTAGTCAAATTGAAAACCTTTCCTTTCCTAAGTGAACACTTTAAATTGATAAAAACCTTTTCCTTTTTGAAGTCGGTTAAAAAAGGAATCCTAGTGTTAAGACATTATGTTCCTCATTCCACCCAAATTCAAGACATCGAGCGTACTGAGTGGCGGAAGCTCAACGCCACGCTGTTTACCAGAACAGAACCCACAACCATCACGTTACCACTCAAATACTGTGCCACTGTGCAACTATGACCTCAAATTATAATTATTTAACCGTACATAAAAAAAATACTATAAAAAATATTTTTTAGTCTGCCTTTAACAACATTTATACAGCGGTTTGAAAAAACATAACACAAAAAATTTGTCACGTTAAATATTTACAAATGCCTAACGAAAAGAGTTCGTTCGTTCGTTAAATATTTAGAAACAGGAAAATGTGTGTTTAGGCGCAGTTGTGATGGATTTGTCTCCTAACTGTGGTTATTGGTTCAATTATTGGTTAACATTCACTATAATTATATTCTTACTATACTTATACAATTATATTATAAAGCATGAGGTCTTCCTGACACAGAGGTACAAACATGCGACTCTAATCGAGAAGGTTGTGGGTTCGATTCAAAGCGCGGTGCTGAATGCCGCCATTACACTCGCCATGCCTCAAGAATTCGCCTGAAAGTGGGAAACACAAGTGAACTTATAAAGGGGAACGGAGTGTCTTAACATCAGGTTCCTTGCTCCCTTCTGTCTAGCCTGCATAAGTACGGGTAAGTACAGCTTGAAATTAATAAAAAAGACATAAAGCTTCGTTTAATTCAACATACTTATGTCAGAACTACTCATCAGAAATGAAAAAATCTTTTTCCGTTTTCCATTCAATTTACGGAGAAAGATATAATATTAAGAAAACATAATGCTTCATGTAAATTGTTTCGATTTAACCTACAGTATTTGCGGTCTATGTTACTTCTGTCATATGTCACAAGCAACTCTTAGTTATTATACTTCGACTTGACCACACGAAGAGTTCATGTAACGTTTGATATTAGATTTAGAAACATTAATAGAAATCTACCACAAATATCCTCTTTTTCTTTTTCAATTCTTCGCGCTTTGTCTACCAAAGAGATGTCTTAATAATTCGATGGAAAGTGGACAATAGAGTGTCTTAACATTACTTTTCCTCTGCTTATACTGCTAGGTAATATTTTAAACTAAGAAAATACCTTAATCGACTTATAGATTTCTTGTCCAAACCCTCCACCGGGAACACTCCAGCCCACCGACAGAGTCTCATAACAAAACGAAGGCAAGCGTGCAGCTCGCATTGTTTAATTAGCAAATTGTGGAATTTTACCACTAAATCTGTAGCGACCTGTTGAATTTTGAATAATATTTAGTTAATTGAGGCTAGGCGAGAGAGATAGTGGGTTCGATTCTCATTCGAGGAAATGCTAAGAATACTTTGCGACTGTGCTACCTTATTGTTAAACAGATACATTGTTAAATGCATTGAATTATGCTAACAAAGAGAGCATCAGGATAATAGGATAAGTTATTATACTGTATCATATATCTTTAGAGATTTCTTTATATAAGATACACCTAAGTCTTTTAAAACATATATTAAAAAATCACATAATATCTCCAGAATTCAGTGAAAAGTGAGGAATGGAAAATAGGAACGGAGTGTCTTAACACTAGGCCCCCAGGTTCCTTCTGCCTACCCTGCTATGTGCGTGAGGCAAAAAAAAACAATGTCACAAACATAATTCATAATTATTAATTTATTATGCGTAATGTAAAACCTTTTTTTAAGTCGGTTACAAAGTATAAAAACAAACATTACCTTTACACCTGCGCCCATCTTAAAGACGAAAAGATAAAAAAGTCTTATAAAAGCTTACAAATAAATATAAAAGTTATTTTCTTAATCGAAAAATTTTTATTTAATAATTTATTCATAGCCACCGGTCCGCTTTCATGGAAAATTCGTCAACATGTCAAAGAAATACTCGTACTTTTCATATTTTTACAATTCCATAAATCATATTTGTTTGATTTGTGTTTATTTATTATTCGCTAGTATCTTGTTTATGGGTTTGTTCGTTTGTTTATTTTTATAATATTCACTACGACCTACTTGTTTCATGCTGATTCAGTGTAGGCAGAGAGAAAATAGTATTAAGACACTCCAATATTATCAAATTTCAATTATCATTAAAAAATTTCAAGACGTTGCCCATTGAGTGGAGGATCTCAATTCGGTGCTTTCTCAAGTTACCAGAGAGGAAATGGCAGGCAGAGGAAATCTAGTGTTAAGCCACTCTGTTCCCCAATTTCTGCCGAATTCTGGAGGCATTGCGTGTCAAGTGGCAGAACTTAACCATCGCGCTTTGCCTCGACACCAGAGCGAAGAAATGAAATATAAACGTAAATAAATATTTCACTTCCTCGAGTGGGGATCGAACCTACATCCGTCGCGTTACAGTCACACCCTTGCGCCGCTGCGCCACTACGGCCTTAATAAATCATTAAACTCACGGTATATTCACATCAGGGATACAAGAATTTAACGTGGCGTTCTAAGAATTTGGTACAAACGTGATTTTACGTAGTACAGCTTGATTAAAGGTCTTTTCGTGTAAAATACGTGTTGGTCACAAAGGATTACGGTGCTTTTCGATAAAAAGCGAATGAAAAAATATTTCTTTAAAAATACTTCTGTATCTAATTTAGCATATTTTTTTTGTATTTTTTGTGTATGCATATAGAAGGGTAAACAGAAGGAACCTAGTGTATAAGGAATGAGCGAAATTCCGACGATTTTTGAGATATTAAAAAAACGTCAAAATATAGATTTAAAATTTCTTCGTAATAAATATCCACATATATGTATATAGATTATTTTTTCCTCTCCATTAAGATAATATGTCTCCGAGTTTACCCCACTTAATAAACAATGTCTCGAATTCGAATGATAAGCAGAGAATGAAGTATCTTGATTTTACATCTCTCTCTCTCTCTCAAGAAATATACAAAAAAATACAATATTTTAAACAGAAGAATAATATATACGTAGCTCAATAGCAAATGTCTGGAAGCGTTATTTCCTGTCTACACATAATTTATACCCAATGTTTCAGTTCAGTTCGATTCCCATGCGAGGAATAAATATATTTAAAGTATTAGTTTCTAAAGTTCAATAACATAAGCACAATACAATGTTTTAAAAACTATTTTATTCTATTCTCAATTCTATATTATATGAGATATTTGTTTTGCTTCACTGTATCCGCATGCCGGAGAGAATGTAGTGTCAAGACACTACGTTGTTTAATTTCCATCCGAACCCACGACATTGTTTACTAGCTGGTGGAACTTATCGACGCATTTCGAGTTTAGTATGTGTCACAAATAAAATAAGCTTAATGCTATTTATCAAATAAAAAGCCAGTCTAAACGCAATTGTAAACGCCACAAGTCGTGAGTTCGATTCCCGAAATGAAATATTTAATACTTTCATGTTCTAGTTCTAGCAACAAAGTGAGTTACGGCACTCAACATGCAATTCCGCGGAAAACAAGGGGGAAGAGTGTCTTAATGAGAACCTCCCTCTACCTACCCTACTATGTGCGGGATACAGCGTGAAAATCTACTGCCGTAACCAAAATACTCGTACCATATACAAAACACAAGGTAAAAGCTGACTTGCCAAAACAACTTTAATGAAAACATGTCACGATGATTTCACTATTCTCACCCCACTTTAAAGTTCCATAACATCTCAATAAAGAGATATAAGCAAATTTAACCCCTAAATTCTTCATTTTAAGAATAATTTTAGGGCAAATTCCATTGACAATTTACTTTACTTAAGTCCTTTTTATTATAACGGACAATACAAACAGTTGCTGGTTCCTCATCTAAGAGGAGCGAATATGAAAATGATTTAAAACATGGCTTTCGTTATACAATGGCGTAAATATTTTTTATATAAGATATCTAAATACAGTTCCGTTAGCCATCTGGAGTGATTGCAAACGCGTTCGCTTGGAGTTCGATTCCTACTTGGGGGAATTCATTGTTTTCACTTCATTGTTCTGGTAACTAAACACACCATAGAGCATTCCGCCACTTAATACTCGGATATCTTGAAAGTTAGGCAGAAAATGGGGAATAGAGTGTCTTAACACTGGTTTCCTTCTGCCTACCTGGATAAAAATACATAATCATAGTGCAACCAGAAAATAGAGAAGGAAACGCTAGAAATTTAGATCATTCTTCTTGTCCCGGAAAATGCACAAAATATTTGAATATAAGAAAACATCAAACGTGCCATTTCCAAATTTCAATTCAATTTTCACCTTAGACACTCAGGTGTTAGATTTTAATTCAATTGTGTGGAAGATAAATGGGTTTGCAGACGTGAGTTGTAATAGGTAAGTCTGTATATATTTCATAGTATTTTAAAAGTTGCAAATAGTTAAACTAAATTTTCAATAATATTTATAGAGTAAAAAAAAATTACAACTCACTTGTGAAATTTTAATTTTATACAAAAAAAATTACAGTAAGTTATTAAGTTTTCCAAAAAAAGAAAAAATGTGAGAAAAAATACTACATAGTCAATTTATTGTACCTACATCGATAACTTGCAAGAAGAGCTAAATTATACAATTTTGACGAAAGTTAAGTGGGAATCGAACCCACAACCAGTCGCTTTTACAGGCACACTTTGTACTCGGCCTCTGTACCACGATTGGCCTCGGCTCCCTTATATGGTGTATTCTTATTATTTAGTTAAGTCTACCATCTAAGCTAATTTCTAAAAACCTAATAAGAAAATGTTTAATATTTTCATTTCTTCGCTTTGGTGTCGAGACAAAACACGGCATTGATTGCATCGCGAATTTTGCGAAATGTAGGGAACGAAAGTGTCTTAATGGGAACGGTATCTTAACATTAGGTTCACAGGTTCCCTCTGCCTACTATGTGCGGCATACAGCGTGAAGCTAAAAATAACGGCAATACCCGTTCGAACATTCAAAAACCATTAGTGATCTTCATAAAAAAAGGCTCCATTGGTTTTATTTATGAAGGTATTAATATGCCGCGATGGAAAAACATCATTCATCAACGAAACCCACAATATCTGCCTTATATTTTAAATTAAAATTTACTTGACATGACATTTCAGGGCTGTAGAGCTTTGAGTATGAAATATGTCAAATTGATCTGTTACATATTAGGGTTCCGTATCCAAAGGGTAAAATAGGTTCCCGCTATTACTAAAACTTTGCAGTCCGTTCGTCTGACACCAGACTATATATAAACTGTGAAAGTTAGATAGTTGAAGTTTTAAAAGATATTTGTAGCCACAATAACAACAGATACTAAAAAGCAGAATAAAATTACTATTCAAGCACGGTTAAAGCGTTAGCGATTTTCATAGATAAACGTACGGAACCCTTTGTGCGCGAGTCCGGTTTGCACTTGACTAGTTTTAATAAACTCAACCCAGAAGGCCCTCATGACGCAGTGGGACCGCGTCTGATTATCTGTAAGAAATATCTTTTTTCTTTTTCAACTTTACGGTATATCTTGCATATAGCGGGTAGGTCGAAGGAACCTAATATTCCTAGTCTTAATCGGGATTCGAATTCTGGAGGCATTGCGTTTAAAACGACGGACCACATTGCCACGCCTTGCCTCGACAGACCAGAGCGCAGAAACGAAAATAATAAATACTTCATTTCCTCGAGTGTGAATCGAATCCACTACCTATCGCATTCTTATTTTATTTTAAGCATATTCTGATCTAAAGTTGCTGCGAGTAGATTTTAAGTATGTTTTTGAAAAACAATTTCAATTTTAAACAATCACCCATAATTTGTAAATTTAACTCTAATTTTCCTGATAATTAATATAAAAACACATGACAAAGTTAATAAATCATAGAATAAATTATCGTTCAATTACTAAAAACCATTAGCCATTTAGTTTTAAATGACCCTATTATTTCGCAGAGTCAACATTTCAGTTGGTTTTGTTGACTAGTGAGAGAATAATAATATATGGACATTGGTGGGCTGGGTTGGGCTGGGCTTGATGGACATACGAATATTGACAGTTGATTGAAATGTAATTTTGGAAAAAGTTTTATATCATAAAATATTTAATTTTGTTTATGTTTAAACAGTGAAACAAAATAATGGATTACGTAAGCGTTCATAAATTTGGAAAATCGAAGCTGGCTACGTGTAAGTGTTATAATAGGTATTTCACGCGTTTTCCTGCTTTCTTTCTCGTTTTCCTCTCTAAATGTTAGACTTTATAATATGGTGAGTGGTGGAAACTAACGCTGTGCTTTATCACACTTTTCTAAATAGGGATTATGGCACTAGACTACGATGTACCCAATATAAAGGATCACTATAAAATATAGTAAAAATTTTAAATTGCTGGATTGTGAATTTTCTTTTATATCCTTATATAATTAAAATGAAACCAAAAAAAACAAATAGTACAATATTAACCGCAAATACATCATTATTACATCAAATAATCGATATATTTATTTTTAAAAAACCCATATATAAATAATGAATATATTGCCTAATACTAATATAATTATTAAGTTCCAGTTAAGCCTAAAAACAATGCACTTACTACTGAAAAACAATTTGAAAGAAACTACACGACATTTCAAGCAACTATGAAGCTTCCCGTACTAATGGGTCAAGCGTTTGGTCTGAATCCTGTTCTTGGAGTTACTGATACAGATTCTTCTAAGCTAAGGTATTATATATTTTTCCATTGTTTTCGTTCTAGTAGATAAAATCCCGGCGTTGAATTCCATCATTCAACTTGCAATTTCTGGAAAATTAGGAAGAAATGAGACTTAAAATTACTCTTCCGAGTGAGAATCGTACCCACAATCATCAAGCTTATAAATAAAAGATGTGCCGATGCTTCCTTGCTCTGATAACAAGCCAAAGCGCGGCGTTGTGTTCCGTCCCTCAACACGCTATGGTTCAAGAATAAGTCGGAAAATGGAGAACAGAAATATCTTAATGGGAACGGAGTGTCTTGACACTAGGTTCCCAGGTTTCCCATGCCTACACTGCTAATCAATATATATGACTCATACTAAGTAATGATATATTTTTCAGATTTAAATATCTTTCTGGTCGCAGTATTTACACATACATAACAATATTTGGTCAAGTTGTTTTTCTAAACGGATTCTTTTTGCTGAAATATTTTAAGGACAATGGAACATCGGTGTCTTCTAATAGTAAGTTTTTTTTTTCGTAGAAAACTTAATTTAGAAGATACAATTTTCGAGGCATGTTGAGGTGCGGAACTCAACGCCCCGTTTCGTAATTACTATTCAATTTCTAGTTTTAATTCGTTTTCTTCATACTTAGAGCCATTTTAATGTTCTTTGAATATTTTACTTAGTTGGTAGGTGTCTTTTTAACTTTTTTTTATAATTCTTGCCCTGACTGAAAATCGAACCCAAAACGCACCGCGTAAAATAATATTTTCTTTTACAGCATCACTGGTATTCTACCTAACAAATACAACTACAACAATACTATTCCTTAGAATAGCTATAAAATGGCCTAAGCTGTGCCAACATATCTCTAGCACGGAGGCCACAGATCCCTTTGTGGATCCGAGGCTTGTGAGGAAATGTACGGTATCTTGCTTCGTAATTATGTTTTTGGCGATAGGTGAGATTGCTTTTATATTATTATTTTCTTCGTGGTTTAAAAAAAAACTAGTGTAATTCAACGCCGTACTTTGCCTTCATATCAAACTTCAAATTAAATAACGAGCAAACAAGTATATTTTCTTTGAATTCAGCTATTTGAAAGTTAAATATGTTTTAGTGGAACACGGTCTTTCTGAACTTTCGGGATTTGTAACGGCCGCAGACTGCAATCCTGATAAGATTTACGAGACATTCATTATGCACAGCTTCCCTTGGATTAATCACCAGTTCAGCTATAGTCCTGGTCTTGGGGCTTTGACTCAGGTAAGGAATACTTGAAGAGATATCAGTACCAAATTTTTTGATTCTTATAATTTTGATACAATAAATGACACAGACTCTTGACTGAAAAAGCAATATATGTGCTAAATAAAGGCTTAAGGGCTAAAGTGCATAAATGTAGAAAAAACGATACATGCGGAGTGTCTTGACACTAAGGATAAAGCCTGTGGGATATTGCGTGAAGCTGAAAAATGAGAACCTCCTCCTCCTCCAAAACATAATTTATAGCCTTCCTCAATTAATGAACTGTCTCACATAAAATGTTTATTTAATTCGATCCGTTAGTTCCTGAGGTACAGGTAACACATACACCAAAAAAAACTTCATCTTCATTATATTAATATTTTTCTTTCTTTAGTTCCTGAACATACAATGCACGTTCAACTGGAACTTTGCTGACTTATTCGTGATTTGCATTAGTTTCTATTTAACATCGAGACTGGAACAGATAAACAGGAAGATCACCGCTACGAAGGGAAGGGTAATTTATGTTTCATAGGTGGTTTTTTTGCTTCACGCTCTATCCCGCACACAGTAGAGTAGGCAGAGGGAACCTGGGAACCTTAAGACACTCCGTTACTATTAACACAGTTCCGTTTCCCACTTTCCGCCGAATTCTAGACTTGTTGCTTGTTGGACGGCGAAATTCAACGTCGGCCTTTGTTTTGATACTAGAGCGATACAATAAAAATAGTCAATTTATTTTCGTGCGCGGAAATCGAAGCTTGAACTATTTTAACTTCGACCTAATAATACATTTTTTAATACAATTTTTTAGAATGTACCAGCAATATTCTGGCGATCAGTGCGGGAAGACTACAATAGAGTAACAAACCTTGTGAGACGAGTGGACGATGTCATCGGCAGTATAGTATTCATATCGTTCGCAAACAATTTATTCTTTATTTGCCTTCAGCTTTTGCATACATTGGCGTGAGTAAAACATTGTTTTAATGTTGTGGACTAAATTATAACTTTTTTGTAATTTTTTTCAGCTTCACGCTGTATCCCGCACACAATAGAGGTAGGCAGAGGGAACCTAGTGTTAAGACACTCCGTTCCATATTTTCCGCTAAATTCTGAAGGCGTGCGTATGAACGCGACAGGCCGTGGATTCAATTCTCACTCGAAGAAAATGAAATATTTAATATTTTCGTTTCCTCGCTATGCCATCGAGGCAAAGCAAACTTTCAAAGGAAAATGAGGAACGGAAGTGTCTTAATGAGAACAGAGTGTCTTAACAATAGATTCCCTCTGCCTACCCTGCTACGAGCTGGATATATTTTAACTTTCTCCTCCCAGCAGTTTCAGCTGTGTATCGTCTGTCAGTCACTCAGTAAAGAAATATTAATGGATAACGTTAAATTAATATAGACAAAAAATATTTTGTATATTATTATTATATTTACGAGTATTTACAGCTATTTACAGCAATTAGATGGTATGTGTATGCATGAGGAGGAGGTTGGATCCGACAAATTGAAACATGTATATTTTTTTCAGAGATGGAATCAAGGCCATGCCCGGTTGCCATCTTTATGATGAAAGGTATAATTAATATTTATTATAATGAACATCAGTGATAAATATTAAGTAATTCAATTCTATAGTTGCCTAAATTAGAATTTATTAAAATTAATTATTTAATTGTTAATAAATTATTTATTTCAATTTTATTGTATGTTCTTAACTATGAATTAATAATTTTAGCACAATTTATGTTGGCAGAGGTACTGTGAATGGGAATCTTGGGTTAAGACACTCTGTTCCCATTAAAACTCTACCGCTCACCACTTTCCGCCGAAGCCATTACATGTTAAGTGGCGGAACTCAACGCCGCGGTTTGCAAATACTTCGTATCCAGACTAAGAAAATAAATATTTTAAATAAATATTTTATTTCCTTTTGTGGGAATCGAACCCACAACCTGTATTGTTTACCGTCCATGCTTGTGCCCGTGTGCTACGATTGTCTTCAAGTATTTAATATCCAAATTTTAAAGCTTTATGTCAAAAATATAATTTTTTCAGACCACTCCGAGGCTATGAGCAGCCAGTTTACTTCACTTACTCCCTAATCTTCCTCATCGTGAGATCTTTGGCAGTGTGCCTCATAGCGTCTGGTGTCCATACTGCAAGTCGAAATTCTGTTTATACGTTGTATGAAGTGCCTTCACCAGCTTATTGTATTGAGGTATTCTAACTTCGGAGTAAATTTGAGAATTTGAAGAAATGAAGCTCTATTTTTGTTATATCTCAAATTTCAGTAAAGATTCATATAATAAGCGAAGAGTTCTGAAATTCTCGAGTGGGAATCGAAACTACAGCCTATCACTTCAAGGTCATAATTGTAAATAATGTTTAATTCCACAGGTGCAACGGTTCATTGAACAAATAAACGGACAGACTGTCGCTTTGAGCGGTTTACAATATTTTAAAGTTAAAAGGGGAATGGTTTTGGCTGTAAGTCATTATGGATTTTATAGTTAAATTTAAAATTTTAGGTCTTCCTGGTGAAGCAGCACAGCATCAGACTAAACGCGAAGGTTGTGGTTTCAATTCCACTTCAGCCACTCCACAAAGCCTTAAAAATTGGGTAATGCATGAGAAAGGAGTGTTTTAACGCTAGGTTTTCTCTAACTACCTTGCTATTTATATAGTTTATCGTATGAGCAAATATAAAAAAAACAGTATTTGAACCTAAAAATATGAATACTAAAATAATATTTTAGCACTACTGCGCTACAAGGGTCGTTTAACAAAATATTTTTCATCTATTCCAGATAGCTGGCACTATCGTGACATATGAACTGGTTCTACTCCAGTTCGCTGGCGTCACGCCGACTGTAGCACCTCTGCGTAGCGACGATGAAATTAATTGATATAAAATAGTTTATATCTTTTTTCAGCTTCATAGTTCAGCGTTGAGTTCCGCCAACGAAAAGTGGGGAACACTAGGTTCCATCTTGTGTAGGTTTGATTAAGTTAGGAAAAAAATAGATACCAACTAGATTTATAGTTCCTAACGTATAAGTATATATTGTATTATAAAGTTCCATTATATTAAGATAATAAAGAAAATACACAAATTCAAAATCTTATATTTATTTTAATTTATAGATTTAAAAGTAACGCAAAAAAAAAATAGCTATGTATAGTATTTGACTGCTGTTCCTGCTGCTTCTTGACAGATTTAGCAAGACTACCATGGCTTTACTCCATCTTACTACATTTCTTTAGAATCCATTGAGATGGAATTATAACAGTTCTAGGCTCGTATTTATAAATCGCTCTCAAGTCTAAGATTAATCTTGAGATGCCGTTTTCATTCATAGATATATATTTTATGAATGATAACGGTATGTTAGGATCGATCTCAGACTTGAAAACGGCTTATAAATATAAGCCCTAGGGCTCCTAACCCTAGCCCTATTTTGAGGAAGTTATTTTGTGCCGCTATCATCATATTGGATAAGAACTAATACATATGTCATAACGCTGCCCGCCATCTGAAAAAAGTAAAAAAAAATGTATATATTTATTTAGGTGAAGATCTTAAAATTAACGACATAAAATAAATTCGAAAAATGTCTAAGTACCCACAGTTTTTTGTTCATTTTAGACATATTGCATTTAAAGTGGCAGAACGCTGCGGAGATAATATTTAAATTATTTAAATTTGTCCGCCAAGACAATATGCGATGTTAAGTTACGGACCTTAAATCGCAAAGTTTCGAATTAGGGCGAAAAGATATCAAAAAATTTTCCACAAAAAAAAATCAAAGTAAATATAAGAAAACCTTAACAAAGTATTACCTGTAATACAACGCTTCTGTTCAAATTGAAAAAACCCATTCCAGTTAATGCGACATAATCCTTATTCAACTGCTTTTGAAGTCTTTCCATCTAAAAAGTTAATATGTTCCTAAAGTTTAACTTGGGAAGTACGTAGATTGAATTGGGTACTTACACTTACACAATGTGGGTATTAAGATATATTTTCGAAACATGTTTTTTTTTCAGCTTCACGCTGTATCCCGCGTATAGCAGGGTAGGCAAAGGAGACACTAAAGTGAAAAAATTAAAATATTAAATATTTAATTTCCTCATTTGGGAATCGAAGCCACAACCCGCTTTTACTGTCACCCGCTTGTGCCCCATGTGCCACGACTGGCTTCAAATATGTAAAGAAACCAAATTACACAGTTTAATTTCTTTTATAAATGACTAGTGGACCCGGACGCGGCTACGCCTGCTTGAACTATAAGAATATTTTCGCGTCGGTCATACTCATACTATGTCGCACGAAGCCTAGGTCATTTAGAATCTGTGACATCTGTGACTGTTATGTTACGTCCATAATATCAAAATGTCGCGGTAATGGTTGCGTAGCGACGCGACGGTTGCTATTAACATGGCAGAATAAATTGCATGTCAAATTAGAAAGTACTTTAAAATATATTAGTTTATATGTATAATGTAATGTTATATAGCCTATAGCACTTCTGAAGAATGCAGCTTTCATACAAAACAAAAACAATGTAAATCGGACCAGTAGATCCAAGAAGTATTAGTATAGATGGAGGAAACAGGAATGACGATTTCTAAAAGGCGCGGGTTTGATTCCTGCTATATTCAAGAAACATATTAGTATTAATAAAATTAAAATTCAACTAACTACCTCAATATTATAAAACTGGCGATCACACTCATAGAGGAAAGGCAAAGCTAACTTAGAATGCTTATTGACATCAGCGGCCGCCAACACAGTGTAGCCAGTTCGAATACAAATCCAGGTTAGAGAAACTGCATAGTACACTTGTCTTAGTGGAAGTCCTCCTAGGCCTATACTGGAAAAAAAACATATGGTAGAGATATTCACCATTTATTTATTTTTTCTTTTCAAAAGTATTTAAAATGATAAGACAAGATAAAAAAAATAAAAATAAAAATAGCACTCTAAGAAATAAGTCTAAGATTGATCTTGAAATGCCGTTTTCATATATAAATTATATGTCCAAGCTATAAATGAAAACGGCATCTTAAGATCGATCTCATTAATATATACTTTCATAATACAAATATGTATATACTTACGTAATGCCAAGAAACAGTTGTAAACAAATGAAGTAAAAATTAAAGAATGTAGAAACTAGAACGATTCCACTCAAACAACCGTCGACTCTCCGCACCAGCATCGCTTGCTTCACGTACGCTTCTCGGATCTTACGCCATGTATTAATTTTTACGAATTCTGTATCCTACAACAAGAATAATAATATAAAATATTACTTTTAGGTATATTTTGCAACGTTTTACCTATCATTTTTTTAGGGTAGGTAGTGTTATAACACTCCGTTCCTATTAAGACAACTCTGTTTCTCATTTTGAGGCGAATTTTGATGGCATTGTGGAGTGGCAGAACTCAACGTCGCTCTTTGCCTCGACACTAGAGAGACGAAATGAAATCATCAAATATTTAATTTCCTCGAATGGGAATCAAACCCATATATCAGCCTTGAGCTCACTATTAATATTTAGTCTTGTAAGCCTTGTATTATTTATTTAATGGCGTAGAAAGACAGAATTACAGAACAATGTTATACATTTCAATAATGAAAATGATTAATTAAACACATTACCCTGAGCAGGAATCGAACTTACAATAGTTATAAGTAGGTCAGGCCCTTCCTAACTGGGCAAGTTGATATAGATACAACACTTGCATAAAACTTTTGGGCTTCTGTTTCTACCAGAGCGGTAGAATAAAAATTACTTAATTCAGCAGAGCCGGAATCGAACTCGCAACCACCGAATTACGCTATACCTATACGCCTAACACTTTTCTTTTATATACAGTTTATATGGCAATAATACTTACTTTATTAGTTTGTCCCATATTATTTTTTGACGTAATTTTTTTCACACATCGATTCAGTCTCTGATATCTAGATGTCAATCCCATACTGATTAAAATTATTAGTAAATCTTGCAAATTCCATATAATAGTTGCTATTTGACTCATAAATAGAAGAGGCACGCCTATCCAGTGCGAGTATTCGACTGAAAACATTATTATCGATGTGAATAATAAAAAATAAAAAAAAAAAACTAAATAATATTAGAACGTATGCCTAGAATATTAATATTTTGTACTGATATAAATGAATAATTTAAGTCTATACAATTGTTTTTAATAATTTTTTTTAATATATTCTTAAAAATTACAAACAATGCAAGCTTACATTCTAATAGTAAAAATCCATGTGATTTTAGTATATACTTTCTTAGGCACAGCGATGTTTCACATTGAAAGTCATACGAAACTGCCATATTCAATATATGTTCAACTGTAAACAACGTATTATATACTATTTATATATAAAAAGTCATAGAATATCCTTTGGTTCGAGTAAATAATATTCTCGCTCTGGTAACACAGTGCGGCGTTAAACTCTGCCACTCAATATGCAATATTTCTTTATATGTTGCAGATTCGATTCCCATTTGAGGAATTGAAATATATAAAATTTCCTCGCTCTGGTAACGAGACAAAGCGCGGCGTTAAGTTCCATCACTGAACACGCAATTCGGCTAAAAATTAAGAACGAAAGTGAGTCTTAATGAGGACAGAGTGTTTTAACACTAGCTTCCCAGTTTCCCTCTCTGCCAGTTCTATATGCGGGAGCAATTAAAAAAAAGTAGGATTCACAAACTTACTCGTACCACATACAGCCATAAATAAAACAACTCTATACATTTTCTTCTTAATAGTTTTATCGGGTAACAATCCTTTTATATTCAATACCCACTCCACTGAAGCCCAGTACTTTGACAGGTCTTCCCAAGAGCTGGAGAGCCTCCAACATTGTATTAAACCTAAGATGGCTGACGCGTAGAACAGGGATCCCGCAAATCTGGCTGTTACACTTCCTAAAATGTAATGTAAAAATATAGTTAGTCAATCCGTGACCACGTTAAACTAAATATTTCGATTAATCCCGTTTATGATTTTTTTAAATGTAAAAAAATTATAAAAATCAAATATCTTATTAGTATTTCGTTATTATAAAAGCTTTCATTGATTTTAGAAAAGGCAGATAGAACCTAGAATGAAGATCATTAGCTCTAAATTTTTAGGCCAAATTAGAGAATTTTGTCCCGAGCGGAACAGACATGGTGCCGTTTTTCATGATTATTCCACGTATTTTTTGTTTTTTTTAATAAGCTGATAACAATTCCAGAGATTTTCCCGAAAATCCCCCCTTTTCCCGAAACAAAATCTGGCAACACTGCACAAAAAAATACAATTCAAAACTAATAAACAAAATTAACATACTATGTCCAACCATATCAATAGCCCAGCCAGCTAACGCCTTCACCACTTTCCAAATAGCTTCCGCCTCTATAGCCAGGAATAGGGATATCAGTAGAAACGCCCATAGTTTCCATACAAACGACTCGAGACCCACAAAACCGACGTAACGCGACCAGTGAAATATCTTTGTCATAGTTTGCAAAAAATCCTGTGAGAATAAAAATACAATAAATATTTATTATTTAGATTCACGCTGTATAACGTGTATAGCAGAGCTAAGGGACTCTAGTGTTAAGACAATGCGAGTTTTTACGTGTTGAGTGGCGCAACTCAACGCTGTGCTTTGTCTGCTGTCTTTGTTATTAGAGCGAGGAAATGTGAATAATTTATTTCTTCGAATGAGAATAGCGTACCCATATGGTCCACAGGTTATTAATTTATTCATTAATTTTATTAATTTCAGCCTCTCCCTTTCTTAGGGGGCGGATCTGGTAGACTATCTTGAAATTTAGACGAAAAATGAGAACTGGACTGGATGTGAGAAACACTTGTACTTGTTGAATAAAAAAAGAAGCTAAATAATAATACTTACATCAAAATAAGGTTCTTGGGGCAACACCAAGTTATATTTTTGGAAATCATTTTTAACACTCACTTTTGTCATGTTCCAACAAAAGTTTTATCACTAATGGCCTAATATATTTCTTGATTAATAAACTGCCAACCACAAAACTATTTCTAAATTCAATAGTTCCTGAGATAGCGCGTTGAACCAATCAAACTCTTCAGGCTTGCATTAATATACGAGTAGATATGTGACTGAGTTCATCGAATATGGAACTGTCAATATAAGGTGAAACTAGGTTCCGTTATTTAAAAATTATATATTGACGTTACAAGTTTACATTACGTGGTGCATCACGCTAGGTGCAGATTAATGGAATTGGTCAACACGGTGTTATTAAATTGCATTTATATGAAATTCTAGTTTTAAATGTAGATATAGTGGTGTTAATAGTATGAATGAAACGTTGAAAAATGATATAAATAAAAAAAAATAATAAACAATATATATTTTTAAAGATGAATTAGATATTTAGCACTCGAATATACAAAAGGGTAAATTTCACTTTATTTTAAAATATATTTTGGGAGAAACTTTTTCTCTCAAAGGTTCAATGTAAATTTTACCTTCATATACAAGTGTCTTCATACATTGTTTATTTTCTAAGATTTAACACTAGAAGTGCCGAAGATTGACACCCCCCGCGAACCGCCGTCGTGACAAATTTGTCCCATTCTACTTATTGTATTGATTGTTGGAATAAGACAAGAAAATTATTATTATATAATTTGTAAAATACACAGACCATGTTTATTAATCAATTTAAAATCAATTCTTATTCTTTAACAAAAACAAAAGTCGCAAAAAAGTAAACACAAAATAAATATCAAATACGTTATAAGATCGTGACAACTTATTGATAAACTCTTACAAAATTATAAGTTATTGAAATGAGTTAATATTATCATTAGACCAAATAATGCATTAATAATAATATTCTTCATTAGTGCATTTATTACAGATATTTTTTTTTTGTATATGTGGTACGTACTTCACAGAAGATTTATAACTTTACTAATATATTATCTTTACTTGTGCCCCCAGAATTCGGCGGAAAATGCCAGCAGAGTACTTAACACTAGGTTCCCAGGTTTCTTTTACCTACTCTACCCTTGACCATATTCGATCTCGAGCGTTTTTCTGAAATTCAAGCTTAGGTTAGCCAGAGTCCGTTTCTGATACCTCACTTGAACTAGCGGCAAAATTTGGTAAGGAAACCAATTTTGCCCCACTTTTTAGGCTATTATTTTTTAAGATTTAAACACAAAAGTATAGTTTTCAGATTTTTTTTGAACTAGTACTACCTGTAGATGCTAGCTGCCAAATTTTATTATTCTAGGTTAACCAGGAGTACCTTATTATTCATTATTAAAAACAAATTTTCTTTAGAGTGTCGAAATACACTTTTTTACGATATAAATGGTCATATCTTTTTTTAAGTACGATTTTTTTAGGAAGTTTTTTGTTTATTTATATACTTATATGTTTATCAACTCGATATTAAAAAGAATTCCTGAGATAAAGGCACAGACAGATGGATGGGCAACAAAGTGTTCTTATAAGGGTTCCTTTTTTCCTTAAAATGTACGGAACCCTAAAAACTTAGGAATTGACTGCTAAACCTAGTGTTCTATTTTTTTCTCCACTCCCGCGTCGACCCTTCACCTCCACGTCGTCCTCGAGGCATGAAAATATGTCAAATTACTATAATAAAAATATTTCAAATAGTGAAATAATAATGACGGGACAAAAGTTCTAGAAATATCATTTTTTTTTTCGAAAACTATGACAGTTATAAAATTAATTATTATTTAACTTAGATAAATGTGTAAAATTTGTAAAAGTCAAAAAGTTTCATCAACATACATTGATAAATAAAAAAGTTACATACAATCAAGCTTGCGTATGGGACAAAAATGGGACGGAGGCGGTTCTAGTGTTAAAACAATTGACAGACCATTTTTAGTTCTGTATTCGATACTATATATACCTATAGTTTTTTTGCAATCAAGCTCCTAGAGGCAGCACAATATGATGGTGATGGTCTCGATTCCAACTCCAAGAAATAAAATATTGGGTATATATGGTTACCCTACAATAAATTGGAAACTAACTATAAAATAAATAAGCAAAACAAACTATAAAAAATGGCCATGACCTATTTTTACTTTTTAAAATAACTGCTTATTCAGAAATTTCACTAACAGAAATCTTGTGTAAACATCAGGTTGCATGCGATTGTAGTATCTATCTACTAGTACCAATATTTGAAATCGATCACGCGATATATCGTTTAACTATATTCAATCATTGACTCATTCAAACAATGACTCATTTGCTATCAGGCGAAGTTTGTGGGTTCGAATCCGTTTGAGGGGCTTTTATGGTAATGTAAATAACGCAATAAGTTGCGCTTTTCTTATTAGAGTGGAGTGGATAGAGTTATCAATTATATCTCCAAGAGTGCCTTTAACTTTTGAAACTTCACTAACTAGCTTCACACTGTATCCCATACCTTGCAGAAGAAACCTAGTAATAAGAAATTCTGTTTCCCATTTTCCTCCAAATTGGGGAAACATTGCAAATCGGAACTTAACGCTGCGCTTTGTCTCGACATCAGAGCGAAGATATCATCTATATATATAAAATCGAAAGGTCACTCACTCATCACGAAATCTCAGAAACTATATGTGCTAGAAATCTCAAATTTTGCATAGGAGTTACTTATAGGACGTAGGTGCTCGCTAAGACGGGAATTTGAAATATTCGACTTCTAAGGGGTTGTTTTTGGGGTCGAAAGTTTGTATGAAACTTCGTTACTACAAATGCTACGAGTCTCAAATTTTGCATAGACGTCACTGGGACGTAGTCATGGAGACAGAAATTAATAATAACATAGTTCACGCGGGTGCAACCGCGAGCGGGCCGCTAGTAATATATATATATATATATATATATATATATATATTATATGTGGTAATCAAACTCTGAACCTGTCGTGGTTACAGTCACATATTTGAACCAATAACTAATTGTAATAATACCATTATCAGATTTGTATTTTACTAAAATTTCCTTAAAACTAGAACAATATAAGTCTCCGCCACTGCATACAGCTTCATTTGTCATTTGGAGATAAGCGCTCATTCATCAAGATTTCACTAACTTCATTGTCCTCGAAACTCTCCTGTCGTATTCAGAACGTTCCGGTTGAAATAAAATGGTTGTGGGTACAAATATTATGCAAAAATATGTGGTTATGGGATAAAAACAAATCGCGGCGTTGAGTTACGCCGTTTAATATGTAATTATATGGGAACATGAAGAACGCAGTGACTTACTAGTACCTACTTTGCTCATTGCGGGTTTATCATGAATAAACAATTTAGAATATGTGTTTCGGAATATCCTTAAAATCAACGAAAAGTGGAGGAAAATTAAAATTAAAAATTAAATCATCTTCACGATGTATCCTGTACACAGCAGAGTAGGTAGAGGGAACCTAATGTTAAGACACTCCGTTCCCCACTTTTTAAACTTAAACAATAATAACATAAATACTGGAATGTGAACTATTCACAAATTTATCTGGTTAAAATAAGAGTTTATTATAAAACCGTATTGATATAAAAAGAAATTTGGAGACAAAAAATCCAAATATCAGAATATAAAGGAAGCCATTGACGCTCTTGAACAAATGCTATACATACAAAACATGGTGAATCTCCGGAGACCGCGTATAATAAGATTGATGACAATAACAAAGAAAGAGTTTTGAGGATAAAAATGTTAAAGAAATGAATTTAGGTGGCGAATTTTTTTAAAAAAATGGTGGAAAGTGGGCAGTAGAGTGTCCCATCACTAGGTGATATAAGCTTAAATGCTATACGGAAAAAGTGAATAATTGCTTGTAATTAAGTAGTGCTTATTTAAAATAGATTTAACATAACAATTTAACAAATTTAGAGTAGATATCTTTGGTCTGGACGGTTTGTTATTAATTAAGCATTTTAAAACTATTGACAGCATTAGAAATGTACTTACTGCAAACGAAGGATTACGAGTAAATTAAAAATATTCTCGACAGTGTTGTCGTCGCAATTAGACACGTCAATCATTTACTCTCGATTTGGCAATCGATCAATCACTAATAATCATTTTCTTTCACAAATCAATTGATGATAAAGCATTTTTGATATTAATGTGCAGTAATCATACTGTTTTTTCTTCTGTTCTTTTTTAAATCTTTTTTCTCCATTTTTTTTGCTTTTCAAAAGAGATGTAGCATGTGTAGAAAATTTTAAGAATCACAAAATATAGTGCAAAGTATGTGAAAATGAAAACATGTAAAAAACAATAGTCTTTTTTGTTAAAGAAAAAAGCTGCATTTTAACATTTTAAAATTTGATTCTCCTTTGGGAATTGATGGCTAAAGCTTGACTTTCTGGTAAATATAAAAAAAATTACAAGTACATAGTAATGTATTCAATAAATAACAAATAAATTCGTCAAGATCTTTACTGTTTTATACAAATATCTGCAATACGGTATAATTTTTTAAATATTGCTTTGGAAATCTTAAATATATAAATGCTCCCACTTTTATTTCTTTGAGACAGTTGCTTTTACCAAAAACTTTACTCGAAAGTTTTACTTCAAAGTTTTCTTGAATTAAAACTTAGATAAACTGATTTAAAAATGTAGCCTTTCAATAATATTACGAAAATACATATCGAATGATAAGGTTTTTTATAATTAATAATTTAGACTGATAGGGTTTATAAATAAAAAATATATAAAAATTCGTGATGTAATTTAAAAGATTTAAACAAACATTGCATCAATGACAGGCGACTTTATTTTATACTATGTAAATATATTATAACAGGTTATAGAACCACGGCACACAAATTCAAATTTTACTTAAAACATGGTGTGCGAAGGACCTAAAATGTACAATATAATTATGCGAAATTGACTACTGACTAGATTTCCCCCTAATGGGTTGCTGCAAGGCCTTAGTAATTCAAAGCTATTACCACCGAGATGAGAGACCTGAGACCTTAGCAACGTTTATATAAACTAACTTTAGTATAAAAATACTTAAATTTACACCTTCTCACATTACTATTTTCCGCCCGAATTCAAGACATTACATATTGAGTACCATTACTCAAGGCCAATTGAGTTCCGTAACTCAACGCTGCGTTCATTGGCCTCAATTGAATATTGATATTGATAATATGAATATACAACTAAAATCCTACATTATAACGTTCAATACAATTTCCATCTGTTTCAGAAATCCAACACCCAAGAACGTTATCAAAGGAATGCCTCGAGTTCCAAATTAACGTTGCCTAACTTAATTTATTATTGTACTATACTAAGTAATTTACACGGCGGTGCAAGGCTTAGTTTAAATTGTATTTAATGCTAGATCTTATTTATGTCTGTCTTACTTAGACTTTGACGATGTCGTACCCTATAGGTTTTGATTAAGCAGCGAATTTTGCAGCGATGCATAATTTTAAGGTTATTTTTTTTTCTGTGCTCATAGAGATCATAGACCCAAATATTTAATATTAATTTCACCTTTGGAGATAAATAGTCTTAACAGACAGACAGACCGACAATAAAGTCTTAAACGCCGGCAACGCTGCAGATGCTCCTCTGGTGTTACTGGTCGTAGGTGGGGTCGGTTGTGATTACTTGCCATCAGGTGACCCGTACAATCGTTTGCTCTCTTTTTCCATAAAAAAGTGGTCCAATAAGGTTACCGTTTTTTATTTTTTGAGGAAACCCCTAAATAATATAGAAAAAGTATCGCGAGTAGTCGCAAGAGATATTCATCATATTATATTGAAAAAACATATTTTTTATTGTATTGGTTTTAGCCACAAAAATGTCAATCTACATGCAGGTCACAACTGCACCTCAACGATGACAATTTAAGCTTACGGATTAACTGCGATATAAAATGAACTTTTGTATGGATCAATTTATTTCATTTGAAACCTTGTTACAACGTTGGTATTGGGAATTCTATTCAAATAATACTGTTTTTCTCCATTACTAACTACTTTGCCGGAGAAATCGTAGTGTCAAGACATTACCTTCTCTACTTTTAGCTCACATTCATAACATCTCATGTTGATTGTGCACTTCATGTTTCTTACCAAAACTGGGAAATGAAAACAATTCTATCCCTAAAGAGACGCTAACCATGTTAATAACAAACTTGAGTTTGTGAGTGGATTTGTAAGTCATCTTATATGAAATTGACTACCAATTTTCACTTTTCAAATTATCGTTCTTTTGTCCATCCGTCTGTCCCACAGACAGACGGATGGACAAAAGAACGATCTTATAAGGGCTTTTTTTTCCTTAAAAGCTACAGAACCCTAAAAACTTAAGCACTGACTGCTAAACCTACTATTAAATTTTTTTCCGCCCCCGCATCGCCCTTTCACCTCCACCTCGTCCCCGAGGCATGAAAATATGTCAAATTATACCCTCAAATAATAAAATAATAATGGCGGGACAAAAATGACCCAGCGGCAGTTCTAGGTAAAACTCATTTTTTTTTCAAAAAGTATGACTGCTATAAAATTATTTATATTTTTAATTAAATAAAGGTGTAAAATTGGTAATAGTCAAAAAGTTTCATCTACATACATTCATAAATAAAAAAGTTATATACAATCAAACTTGCGTTTGGGACAAAAATAGGACGGCGGCGCTTCTAGTGCTAAGGGACTGTAGACCTTCATGTTTTTTCATCTTGACAAACGGACAGAAGATAAAGTGATTTTTTCTTTTCACATACGGAACCCTAAAAATTAATGTACAGAAACATATTGTAGTAAAAACATTGAAAAATAGTGTGAAGATCAGCTATATAGAAAAAGTTAAAAGGATTCTTTTTATGTTATGATGTTTATGAAAAATCTTGGCATTTATGTCCACATCTCATTTACAGTACATTTCGAGGTAAATAAAAGAAACCGAGAATTTTTTTATTGAAACTCTCGGGAGGGTATGAAGGTAATTTAAATTAAAATTGTAAGAGCAAATGTGACTTTAATAATATTTTATGAAATAAATTCATAATTGTGATACGGAAATTGTGTTATTTACCTAAATAAGCCATTTGAAATGTTTATATTATTAGGATTTTTTTACCTGCTTTTGGATTCTTTGTAGAAAACCTAGTGTTCAGCCTCTATATTTCCACCCGAGTGAGAAATTAAGTGGTGGTAGTATACGTACTAGAACAACCTTTAATAATTGATATATTCATATATTTTTCATTCATTTTACATTATTTATTTATATACTACAAAACAATTTAAAAAAATCGATTCATCCATTAAGTTAAAATCCATTAGAAAAAGATTTTTTTTAAAAGTTACTTTCTTTTAAAGCTTAGCCTTGTGAAATGAGTAGCTCAAATGACTTCCTCCTCATACGAGTCTCAAGTACATCCTGTACGCGAAATATTTATAAAAGAAATGGAAGCTTGAATTTCTTTAAAAATTTCGACTTAAAAACTTTTGAGTTCAAAAGAGTCATTATGGATAAAGTTATATTATAATATTTTTTGATAATGTATTAGAGACTGTGAACGCGCCCGGTTGTGGGTTCGATTCACACTCAGGGGAAGGAATCATTTTCATTTATTCTCATATACATAATAGACGGTGCTTGGGAAACGGCGTGCTTTAACACTAGGTTCCCTCTTCGTACCTGCCGGAAGCCTCGATGGGCGAGTCCGACTAGCACTTAACTGGTTTTTATTTTATCTTGTCTCATACTTTTCATAATTCCTAACACATACGAATAATTATTTAAAATATACTATGAAAAAGGCTTTTTAACTTTAAGTTATGCTAAACAGAAGTTTTATTCCAGTTGAATGGTCCAGACACTACAAATTGGCCATGAACTCTCAGATCGTTCGCTTTGGTAACTTAACCCAATACGACTATAGAAACAGTTAAGATAAAGTTTCTTTTGACCCTCATTCCAATTTTCTTCGCAAACTTTGGAAGTAATGGGGAAGTACCGGAAGTTATGGTTCAAGGACTATATAATATATACGCATATATTTGTTTAGTTGAGTTATGCTTGCGAGATCATAATTAATTTTTACCGAGTTTTAAAAATACAGTAGGTACCGTCTCATTGTATCCCGCATATAGTAGAGTAAGCAGAGTGAACCTAGTGATTACACACTCCGTTCCCCACTTTCGTATCGCGCACATAGCAAGGTAAGCAGGGGGAACCTGAGCACCTAGTATTAGTACGCTCTGTCCCTATTTCAACATTTCCATTCCGAACTTTCCACCGAATTCCGGCTTTGCCTCGTTACTAAAGCTAGAAAATGAAAATATGAAATAATTTATTTCCTCGTGTGGAAATCAAACCCACAACCGTTGACAGCCTCTATTTTCCAATTAAATAAAAATATTTTTATTACAATAATTTTAATAAATTAATAATTAGTAAGCATTAAAACAAAGTGTTGGCACTTAGTTAATACAAAAACATTTATATTTTGTTCTAGAATCCAACAATTGATATTTATGTGTTGATGTTCATGTGAACATAGGTGGGAACTAGGGTGGGGAATAAGACTAATGGATTTCAGAGTATGGCTATATATTTAAAATACATGTTTTTTTGCTACGATACATATATCTATATACTGAAGGAGCCTTATATAATCCACCCAAGAGATTCATAATGTATACTTTGTTTTTTTTAATGAAAATATAAGATACTAGCGGCCCGCTCGCGGTTGCACCCGCGTGAACTATGTTATTAATAATTTCTGTCTCCATGACTACGTCCTAGTGATGTACATGCAAAATTTGAGACTCCTAGCATTTGTAGTAACGAAGTTTCATACAAACTTTCGATCCCAAAAACAACCCCTTAGAAATCGAATATTGCAAATTCCCGTCTTAGCGAGCACCCACGTCCAATAAGTAACTCCTATGCAAAATTTGAGATTCCTAGCACATGTAGTTTCTGAGATTTCGTGATGAGTGAGTGACCTTTCGATTTTATATATATAGATTAGTAAGCCTTCACACCTGCTCGCTTCTCTCGCTGTAATAATCGAAAAAAAAAATCAAAGACAACGCTTAAGATACTTTTAGCATTTCCAACGTCACTTAATGATAAATATTTTTTTCCATCATCCGTCACCCGTCATCCGCCGAGTAACGGGTGACGAGTTACGTCCCTCAATTTGGAATATCTCTTAAAACGGTGAAAATTTAAGTATCGAGAGAGACTATAGTCCTAAGGATCTAAATATTAAGATGAAAGTTGAAAGTAAAAAGTGAGAGAGACGGCTATGGCATAGTGGCATAGCGTGTGAAGGGAAATGCGATGGTTGTGGGTTCCCCGTTAGGCAATTAATTATTTTCATTATAGTGAAAAATTATGCTACTCAAAGCAATTGCTCGAAAATTGAGACAGAAAATGGGTACAGTTAGGATCTTAACACTAGGTAACCTCTGTCTAAAAATATATATACGAGATGTATTGAGAATGACATACAATATTGTTTTAGTAAGGTGTCCCGTACGTATCAGAGTCGACAGAGGGAACCTAGGAACCTGACACTCTGTTCCCATTTAGAAACATTTATTTCCTACTTTCTATTGAATTCTCGAGGTATTAAGTGTCCAGTGGCGGAACTCAAACTAAGCACTAGACAAACAAACTACACAATTTACATATATGTATATATCCAGCTTGCGTATAAATAAAGCATATACATATATGCTTACTCTTATTTATACTTCATTTAAACATTATCATTTTTATTACAGTATTTTTAGAAAATGTCAAAAACAAAATACAAATATTTAGATCTTCATTTCCTTCCGCATAATTAACCACATCAATCTTCTGTCGAAGCCTTTTACAATAAATCAAACGTCACTTGGAGAGTATTATTAAAGGTGAAATTATAGGTCGTTAATGTTATATTATTTACCTACTTAGTCTATTGTTATAATAAATAGGCGCGAGTTAAATAGAGGATGTTTTTTAATTCATATTAACTTTATATAAATTATGTAAAAATTTACTACTAAAATTTAAAATTTTAATAAATAAATAGACAATTTTGAGTATTTATTTTGTGATTTATTTGTGATCAAAAAGAAAAGAAGCAGTCAGTTTACTTAGGATTTGTCTTGGCACCATTAATATGGTGAAAGTCGTGTCTTTCAAACTGCTTTCTTTGATTCCCATTCGGGGAAATAAAAAATAAAATATTGTTATTAAGGTATTGAGTTTCGCCAGGTAATAAACAGTGCCTCACAATTTCGGATAACGGGGAACAGAAGTGTCATTATGGGAACGGTGTCTTAACGGTAAGTTTGCAGGTTCCCTCTGCCTACCCCGTTACGTGCGAAATGCAGCGTGAAGCTAAAAAAAAAACGAAAAAATATATTAATGTAAAAAAAAATTGTTTAATTGGTTTATGTCGTTAATAATAAATGAAAGATCGTTTCTATACTTTTCCTTACAAAGGATTTACAACAAAAAAAGGATTTAAAAACAATTTACTTGTAAAACGAAGGTGCATTTGATTCTTTGTGAAGATTTAGTAAGTTGAGACAGGATGACCTTTGCACTCTAAAGATCCAAAGCTATTCCTAAACAATCGTATAGAGAAGGAAGTAAGTTAACCTGAAGAGAAAATTTAACGTAACGTTAAATTTAGACGCCAGAATTGACCTTATGTGAACACATCATGAAAACATGAGGTCAGGTTAGGTATGGCTATACCAAAATAGAAACCAAATTTATTTGAATGTCAAATGCTATATATGCAGTGTTATACTAGTATTATATATGTACATATATAATATTTAGTACAATAGTATGGAATTAGAATGCTTTGTGTATGAATCTTTATTGCGATTAACTCTCCTCTCTTCTGTCAATTTAAAGAGAAAAACAACTAATGTTGGTCAACAGTACCATTTCGTATAGCAAAATATTTTTTCCACTATTTTACTTCATTTTTAACTCTATTCCTGGTGTGGATGCCTCAATGCCTCCAGAATTCAGCTCCATTCAAGTGAGGAAGAAAAATGTTTTAATGGGAATAGAAAAAGAATGAATTTGAAATCAAAGCTATAATACAGGTACATGAAAAAATAAATTTTCATTATATTGTTTATTTGACATAAATAAAGGTAGAAAAAAAAACAACATTACAACCATAAAGTTTATTACGCAATTTCAACTAAATTACAAGTTTTCCCCCAAACTTTTTAACATTGTCGGCCAGTGTGACAAATTTCGTACTGCATTTTATACTTGGACAGAGAAACGAACTCTGCCCAAGTTGCCTCATTACGTGGATTTATGGCTATTTAAATTTAAACTTCCCGAGATGGTAACAGGCAAGGTTCTCATTTTATCTTTTTTTTGGGGGAAATATTTTTTATGTTCCATAAATAGAAGGTTGAGGCCATAGCACAGTGATGTCTCACTATCGTGTCTGATTGGATGATGGTTAAAGTTCGATATTCATCCCGGAGAGTTATTATTATTCTATTGACGGTCTAAGCACGTAATATCTCAAATTCTCATCCTATCCTATATCTTATAAAACAAAGTCGCTTTTCGTGTCTGTCTGAACTTTCTAACTCTTCTTCTTCTAAACCACCCAACAGATTTTAATGCGGTTTTCACCATTAGGTCGAGTATTTCTCAGGGAAGGTTTATATATAGTTTATTATTTGTACATTCTTATATAAATTAACATAAATACGATAAATGTGTATGCGCTGCATTAATGGTAAGTACTACATGAAAACAATGTACTGGAGTATTGTTCTTCTTAATAAGACCTACAAAAAAGTCCGCGACGGCCTATTCGTATCTTTTAAGAACAACGCGTAGTGATCATATTTTTGTCTAAAAATAGTAATTTCAATATATTTTTTATTGTGAGGGATATTTTTCCATAATGATATTAATCCTTATCCTTTAAAATACGTTATTAATTTTCTACGTTAAACGAAGATAAAATTTTCTTTTTACATTATTTCAAACGCATTTAATTGTTGACACATCAGCTGTATTTCACTCAAGTTTCGCTTATCCCTTACTCTCAGCATATAAATAAGTATATTAGTTACGTTGGCCATTTAATGTAGATCAAAACGGTCTTTTACTGTTTTTCATTTTAATAAGTACTTTAGAAGTTGTTACAATATCAAAAAATCCTTACTGCCAAACGCGTCCCGCGACGTTTTGCTTATACAAGCGCGTCCGCCGCGCCCGCCTGCCTTACACGCGTCGGTGGTTCAGTGGTAGAATGCTCGCCTGCCACGCGGGCGGCCCGGGTTCGATTCCCGGCCGATGCATTCTATTTAATTTTCCTCACAGGTAGCCACGTAGTGCTTGCTTTTCATCAGGGACAGAATACCCTCTTCAGCATTAACCACAAGCTCGAAAACAAAAATTCTATATAGCAACGAAGATTTAGATGCGTTTGCACGTATTGGATAATTGAAGTTGAATGTATTATTTCAGCGCGATATATTTGGTTTCATATTTTTTGTAGTAGTTATTAGCAGATAGGTTTTTGTTTATAATTTATTCCGTTCAAAAATAGTCATTTAACTATCTTAAAATAGTCATTTAAATATATTTTAATAAGTACTTGCAAACATTAGTAGCACAGATTTAAAATTACGGTACCTGCTAAAAAATCCTTGCTGTGTAAAACAATTGGAAAATCCTTATTGAAATTACGAAAATGCGGGTTGCATTAGGGTTTAATTCATTTTCACATTATCTTAAGTGCTTTGCAAACATACATTATATGAATAATCCAGTAGTTAAAGCGGGCGAAGCCGCAAGAGGGTCGCTAGTATATACAGGGTGTCCCAGGAAGCAACGATAAAACGAAAACAGGTGATAGACCAAGCCGTGACAGTTATGAGAAAAATATAAAAAAAAATCTGTGTCATGTATTTTTCATATTATATTGATTTAAAAAAATATCGGAAAAACCGACACCCTGTGATGATTTTTCAAGTCCTAAGACTACAAATATTACTCTTTTTTCATTTTTTTTTCTGTAATGTAATCATGAGTAACCCTTCTGTGAATTACAGTTTAAGATTGGAACATACCTGCATCGGTTTTCAATAAAATGCCGTGTTTTTGCCAAACATTAAATTCAAAATATTTAGTACACCCAACTTTAACCGACTGTGCTATAAAAAAAATGTACTACACTGTTTTTGCAAGTAACTTTAAAAGTTGGCGCATTTAATCTGGATTCCGAAATGGTACGATACTTGCTAGATTACTTCTTTGTTGAAGAGAGA
>JAEBDU010012156.1:22952-44796 GCA_016802625.1 Heliconius numata | reverse complement strand
TTTTCTTTATTACTTAATATTACTTATTCAAAATATAGAGAGCGCATTTCACAATCAGCTAAAAGACCAAGTCGAGGGAAATAAGACAGTATTGTTAGTTAAAAAATTAAAAATCTTAGAATGCCTTAGCTCACTGCAGAGGCCGACAGATTGTAAGGCGGCAAAGTGGACGATGTTTTAGTAAAGACTATTTCATAATGTATCATAATTATTTATTCTTCTTCTTTAGTTTCACGCTCAACCCCCCTATTGGTAGGGGAGGTTCTTTCTAGTAGGCAGGTCTCCTTAATAATTATTATATATTATGTTTCAAATGGCTTCATAATGTATCCTGCACATAGCAGGGTAAGCAGAGTGAAACTAATGATGATATAATTCCTTTACCCTTTCCGCTTAATTTTCGACACATTCACAAAACGTTTGACTGTGAACGTGACAGGATTTGGGTTCGATTCCTACTCAAGAAAATTAAATATTTAATGTATTCGTTTCTTCGCTCAGGTACACGCAAAAGTCAAACGCGGCGTTGAATTTCACAACTTAACACGCCCCGAGCGGCGGAAAATAGGCAATGTAGTATCTTAAGGTTGGTCACAAGGTTCCTCCTACTTACCTTCTGCTATATGAAAAAAATGCTACTATTGAAGTACATAATTCATAAATTTTCAGTACGATCAGTCGCGCCCTTACCTTTTACTAGCAACTAGGTCACTTTTGCAGATTGTCACAATTAGAAAGGTACAATTTACAACTACACTTTTTAATCTTTCCTTTGCTTCATATGTTAGAAATGAACCAATGGAAAAAAGGGAAAACTGAGTGTATAAACACTAGTTTAGAATGAATGCATTTTTAAGACACTCCGCTCCCATTAAGGCACTTCCGTTCCCTACTTTCCGTTAAATATTGGAGGCATTGCGCGTTAAATGGGGGATATCAACGTTGTGCTTTGTTTTTCTTTGCTTTGTTACCATAGCCATGAAATTCAAATATTAAATATTTCATTTCCTCAACGGGGATTCGAATCCTCAACTTGTCGCATTTACAGTCCTACGTACGGCCTTAATTATGTTTTATATAGGTATACATATATAACTAGCGACCCGCTTGTACTATACAATTATTTATTTTCTAATTGGATTAATTTCATGTTCTAATAACATTATCTATAGAATAGAATTTGTTTCATTAATTAGTAAATTGTAATAATAATATAGAACAATGAACCAATTGTTTTGTATACGACATGGCAAGGAACTGCGAAATACTTGTACATATAAAATAAATCGACATTGTATTATATATTACTTATTCCTTGTAGAGATGAATAACAAATAATGTTTTTATAGGGTTCTTTAATTTATAAGCGAGCAGCGTTTTATAATTTAAAAAAAAAACAGGCTATCCTGGCCAGCGCGGTGCGGCAGTACAGTGTCACTATAAATGCAACGATTATAGGTTCGATTGTCACGCAGCTGACATTATTTTCATTTTTCTTACTCTGGTAAAAAGGCGTTAAGTTTTTCCAATCAAAAATGCAATATCTCTATGAAATAAAAAATAAACTTACATATATCATAGTAAGCAGAGAAAACCTAATGTTCAGACAATCTGGTCCCTAGTTTCCTATGAATTTTATAGACGCGTGCTAACTGGTAAAACTCTACAACACTCTTTGTCTCTTTGCCAGAGAGAGAAAATGACAATAATGTATTCCCCCTTAAAGAGAATCAAAACCACGACAGTAACTTTAAGAGTCAGATAATGGCCTCATTTTACAAACCATAACAAATTATTTTAATTTTTCACTCTATTACTTAACATTATGTTTCTTTCACTCTTTCACATACAGGATACAGCGTGAAACTGATAATAAAACAACGCTATTTCCCGTACATTGCGCCACACAGAAACAACTGGAGCGTGTAATCACGATCGCTCGATCATCCGCCGCCCCAAGAGTGGATGTTTGGGAAATCATCGCTAATTGACGCGTTTAACATTTTTATATTCAATACATGTTTAATATATGTTTTTATTTTAAATTTTTAAATTATAGTATTTGTTGAGTTTTGATATCTTTAATTACTTTGAGTATTAAGGGACTACTAGATATATTAGTTGAGATTCAATGAATCGAAATGTGGTATTTTAGTTTCACGTTGTAGGTATCCCGTACATAGCAGGATAGGCTGAGGTAATGGCAACCCAGTGTTAAGATACACAATTCCCATTAAAATACCTTCGTTCCCTATTTTCCGCTGAATCCTGAAGCATTGCATGTTGAATGGCGAAACTCAACGCCGCGCTGCGTTGTTTTCCGCTACCTTCCACGCCCCGGCCTCTACTTTCCGCCGAATTTTTCCAGGCATTACGTATTGAGTGGCAGGACATAACGCCAGAATATAAATGAACTCATTCCCTTGAGGGAGATCGAACCCACAACCATCACGTTACAGTCACATCCTAGTACTCCAGCCTCTATTAACATGTATATATATTGCAACATGTTACATATATATCGCATTATATGACTGTCCAATCTAAGAAATTGATAAGGGTGTAGGTTCAATATAAATTGTATGCATTATTGAGATTACTTACAAAAATCTCTAAATCGAAGATGGCGAGGGCCCATGAGGATCTTGAATTATTTTATTTTATACTACCCGCGCTCGGCGTTAAATTGATATAACTTTTTTATTTATGAACCGATTAATATAAAACAAAAACTAAATGTAAAGGGAAATTTACCAAAATACATCAGTGAAAACTACATTGAAGTTGGTTAAGCCGTTTTTGAGATTACCCGTGCACAAACACACATAGACAAAAATAACTGTTTCAGGTTCTATTACATTGACAAATGTCTCTAATAACAGTCGTTCTCATATATCTTTTATAATCTTATCTTATTAATATAAAGACTTAAAAAGATATTAATATATCTTTTTATAAATTTTACAGTAGTGAAAATTATACCTCATATATTTTTTTTAGCTTCACATATTATATCTTGCATACATATAACAGTAGGCTGAGAGTCTCTTTTTTTAAAAAAATCCCAAATAGGAATCGAACCCGCAATCGTGGCAGACTTCGTCCGTTATGTCTTGGTAGCATTAAGAATAATTAGTACCCCCCTACATACGTATATAAATAATGAAACATCAATTTTCATTAATTCACAAAATTACCTCAAACAGGTATTTTACTGTAAATTGAATAATTATAACAATTCTACTTGTTCGTTAGAGGCACTTTAAATTGCGGCAATAAACCAATAAATTGTGTTTGGAAATTTATACTTATTATTGTTTCTAAATGATTATACTTACATATATCTATGTAGTGACGCAGTAGGGAGGCTCTGACTGTAAATGCTATGATTGTTGTTGATTTGATAGGTTCGATTCCCATCGTAAGAAGTTCTACAACTGTGGAATGGCCTACCTGCAGCAGCGTTTCCAGGTCGATACGAGATGGATACCTTCAAAGAGCACGTCTATCTCCAACTTAAAACCCGGCAACGCCACGCCATAATAGCTTTTCTGGTGTTGTGACATGGTCGTACGTGACGATGATCACATACCATTATGTGACCCGTACGTTCGTTTCCCACATCCCACACGCGCGAATGCAAGGTGAATGTGGGTTCGATTCTGAGTAAGGGCAATGAATTATCTTCGTTTTCTTGCTCTAATACGAAGCGCTGTTGACTTCTGCCAATCAAAACGAAATGGCTGAAAGTTGTCGGTGAGCATGGAACGCAGTGTCCTAACACTAAGATTTCTGTACCTACGGGATACAGCGTGAAGCTATTCAAAATAGCGACGTAGAAACTAATTTGATCTTATACACGCTACTAATAAAGAGCTTAACATAAACTTCTGTTGAAAAAACGGTAACCACGTGTTCTAAGACAAATAAACATTTGTTTTAAATATTGATTTAGACGACGATTGGCTCAATTTTACGATGTCGGCTTCAAAAGGTAAGTCATATGTTAATCTACATACATATATATAGTACAGGTAACCCGTAAGTTTATTTACTTTCCTACTCGAATAAATGAAATATTAAATATATAGGTAGGTTCGGTTGCGGTTCGCGACGGTTGTGGGTTCGATCCCCATTCAAGGAAGTGAAATATTTATTTAAATTTATATTTTCATTTCTTCTCTCTGGTGTCGATGCAAAGCGCACATGCATGCAAAGGATAAACATGTTGCTAGGTAAGAAAAAAAAAACAGTCGAATTGATATCTTCCTTTTCTTACAGCAGTCGGTTAAAAAGTAAACTAGAGTCAAGCCACTCCGTTCCCCACGCACTTCGACGCACGACGGCTACAATACGGTTGATCGAGATTACCTGTAAATTTTCATATAATGAACCCGTTACCACCGTTTACCCACTATTGGTCAACCACCACTGACCACTAAAGTGTAAACACAGGTACAAAAAAAATTAAGCTTTGACTAATATCCCGTGAAGTTTCAAATACAAATTAAATAGGTTAAGCTCTTTCCAGGCAGCTTATTTTAGTTGAATTAATATCGTTTGATTGCATCGTTGGGAAATACCTACCTATGGCTCAGTAGTTAGTTTTATGATAGTTATAGATACTATTATCTTATAAAAAATGCGATGGTTGTCAATTCAATTCCTGCCAAGTAATATATACGGGATATTGCGTGAAGCTTTTTATTTATTTATTTGACATTTAATGCCTTAACCATCGATGGTCAGACACCAATGGCGTGATATATGACAATGCGAATATGCTTAAAAAAATAATTATTCCCTTACATTGTCCAATTTTGCCCATACTAAGTAGATATATGTATAGAAACAGCATTTGAACCATCCCTCATATAAAATATGCACACCCCCCACACAAGTAAACGTACATAAATAACATTATAACATTGAAATTCTTGAAAAATAAAGGTTTTTAGGGTATTTTTTTATATTTTTGGTATAAAACCTCAGGTCAGAGTGGTGTGAGTTGGACGGATTTATGTGGATTCCGACCGCACATTGATATCGCGTAATTTATAACATTGTTTATTATAATGTAGATTAAAATAACACTCGATTTATATATGAAATTATATATTTTGGTCTGTTTTTGTTAAGATTTTGTCATAGTCTTGTAAGTTATAAAAAATATGATCAAGATCCCGTGACCGAGATTGTGGGTTCGATTCCCACTCGATGCGACGTAATAGCTTTACGTCGCATCGAGTGGGAATCAAACCCACGAAACGAAGATAATACTCCTTTTCAGTGTATTTGAAACAAAGAACTAAATCGGGCGTTTTAAAAATGCCAATAAATATTTAATGTATTTAAATGAGGTAGCGAAAACAGCAAACTATCTTTAGATTTTGATTGCCTCATTTGCCACTCAACACCCAATTTATTAAAAAAAAAATTCAGTGGAAAATGGGAAACACAGTGTTTTAACCCTAGGTTCTCTCTGCCTACCCTGCTGAGTACGGAAAGTAGCGTGAAGCTGAATGTCTATTGCTGACTACAGAAATCGAACTCACTATCTCTTTCTTTTATATCACAATACTATTTTATATAGCTCTTTGGCGTTTCATGAGCTTTTAACTGAGTCTCCTTTATTAAAAAGTTACCAAAGCTTTAAACTTTAATAAAGTGCACGAGTACTTGTATTTTATATATCTAATACCTTGAAAGTGAATGTCTCCAAAGTTTTTACGTTATTATTTAACTTTTGAGTTCAGAGAGCATTGTGGTGCAGTGATAATCGTGATGGTATTGGGTTCGAGTAAATTATTATATTTAAATTATTTTTAATGTTTGCAGCTCTGGTAGCGAGTATGCTCTCTGCATTCCTCTTTCGCCTCGTCCCCTTAATTTACCATTAAAGAAAGTTACGAAAAAAAACATAAAAAAATCCCCCAGACTGGAATAGAACTCACAATATTTAATATACACTCATATATAATTAAATTAAGTATTAAAAGATTTAAACTAAGCAACTATACTATACTACAGTAGTTAAACCAGACTATTCCATGAAAATAGATGAAAAAGCTCGGGAACGCTTTAATAAAGCACAAGTGGTCATATAAATGTAGTAAAATTGTAAAAAGCTGCTCCAGACTTTCCACCTCATTACCGCCCTAAGTGATTTTTCACTTTTTTTTGTTAGTTTCACGCTATATCCCGCGTATAGCAGGGTAGGGAGAGGGAACCTACTGTTAACACTGAGAGTAACTTAACGCCGCGCGTTGTCTTGTTTATGAGTGTTTCTTTATAAGATTACAACAAGTTTACTTTTTTAAATCGATCAATTGGTTTGTGTTAGGCATAAGGACTTCGTTTTGCGAAATCGAACATGAGTCGGCCCTACATGAGTTGACTTCCGAGATCCAACATGCTATGTATGCCTCGAGAATTTGGCAAAAAATGGGAAATAGTGTCTTAACACTAGGATCTCTCTGCCTACCCAGCTGTCTAATCTATACATAATACGGATAAATTAAGTTCACAGAAAGCTTACCCTGAACTTCTGAATTCAGTCGACTTATACTACGGTATGGAAGTGTAAAGTCTACTGTATTTCAGTTCGCTGGTAGCCGCGGTGAAGGACGGACGTCCTTGAGTGACCTCTCTTGTAAAACAACGCGATCGTTTCAAAACTTTTTTCGTGTTCATTATGTGTTTTTTGCGTTTATGAAAAGTGATTTTTGGAACATTATTGATATTGGTGAGCTTTTTTCATGGTTTTTGGCGGTTTAATATGTAAGTTATTGGAATAAACTTTTATTGTATTTGTTAGTTATTTTTTTGTTTTTGTAGTTTTTGTTTTACTTTTTGTTAGTTATTTAAAATAAATAACTTCCCGCTACTGTCTTAAGATTCTCCAACAGCCACAACGGGCAACAGAGTGTCTTAACACTAGGCTACGAGGTTCTCTTTACGTAACCTACTATGTGCGGGATACCTACAGGGATACATATATAGGATAGAAAAAAAATTGTGTAAAAGACACATTTATTAAGACATTGCATCATAACCGGCGCAAGTTACTTAAAAACCGTTGAAATTAATATAATTTACACGAATGGATAATGATCGCCAATAAAGCAAATATAAGTATATTTCTTATAACTTCTTACGACTCGGGAATCGAAGCTAGGACTTCATTTAGTTCGTAGTTCGTAGCTTCATTTAGATAAGCCCAACGGAATATTCATGTTCTTTTGTACTTTCAATGGGTGGAACTCAATGCTTTGGGTTGTCACCAGAAAGGGATTTTAATTTGGAAATAATTCATTCCCCCAAGAGAATCGAATCTACAACCGTCGCGCTTAAATTCAGACGCTATACCACTGCGCTACGGCGTCGCATATGTATTATCACAGAAAATAAATAATATTTTTGTAAAATATTTCACCATTCGCTAGAACGTTAAATAGGAGCGCAAGCTGCGCCGGTCATTTAAATCGAGTTTCAATTTATACCAATTTTAAACGCTTAAAACATAATAAAATGGGTTGTTCTCAAAATTTATTTTACTAGTTAACTAGCTTCAATCTCGCAGTTTTGTCGTATTTTTATTTACTACAATGATTTTTTAGGCTATTTCGTTCTTTTACTTAACGCTGCTGCTGATATACGGATATCAGGGTAGGCAGAGGGAACCTCGTGTTAAGACATCCCGTTACTAACGTACTTCCCGAATTTCGAGACATTGTCTTTCGATTGGTGGAACTAGGTATCTATAAATTTTCAACTTTTGGATTTTTGTCTTTATTCGTACTGCAAGTTCTTATTTCTTGCCAAATTTGATAAGTAGGTTCACAGGAAGTACTCTATAAATTTTGACTACGTTGCGTACGTACAGCGAATTTCATACTAAATGCAGGAAAATCGATGCATCGACTTCGGCTGATCGAAAATACATTAATAAAGTAGCAGCTTCACGCTTTTTCCCGTATATGGTAGGCAGAAGAACGTTAAATAACTCCATTCCATACTTTCCGCTCACCTTTTGAGAAGTTGCAAAGTTGCAGAACTCAACGCCACGATTTATAACCCAGGAAATGAAAACAAATACAATAATTTCTCAGTGAGGAGTCGAACCTACAACGCCGCTACGACTGTGCTACGACGGTACCTACAACAAAGAAGGGAAAAAAGTTTGTTTTTTGCTCCTGTAATAATTCTGCCAAGAAGTGACACGTTGGGTTTCGCCACTCATTGCAGATATTCTTAAAAACTGGTGAAAAATTGGGAATCGGTGGGACTGTACACTAGGCTTTCTCCTTTTCCCCTTAAAACAATAAATATTTTACACTAAATGACTGATGCCTTTAAACATCTCAAGCTAATTCAACTTAAGTAAATCACAGTTAAAATAAATACGCGCAAAAGTGACAAAAAGTTATTTTTACAAGGAAAGAAAATTGATTACAGCAGGAATCTGAATCCGTCGACAGCTGCGGGAATTATTAAGAAAGAAAGTATAATTGGTGGTCGAAATTTGGTGATTTCTTAACTTGAAACGTACCGGTCCCTTTGTTTTTTTGTTACTTTTGGGTTAATTTTCTTTGAAAGTAAGTATTAACCTTTTTGGTTTAAATTATTTGCTTGGCACTATACTGGCAAAATAAAGTTGCTTCCTTTAACGAGTTTGTGAAATGGTCAACTTTTTCTTTGTTTATTTGCACGTAGTAGGGTAGACACTTTAAACCTTAGAACCTATGCCCCGTTTACATTAAGACATTATCGTTTTCCATTTTCTGACCGGGAACCAAACCCATAACCTGTCGCATTGACAGTAGCACGCTTGTGCCCCTGCGCCACGACTGGCCTCTAAAATTAATTACTATAATTGTTTCCTTGAGAGGGGATTGAACCTACAATTATCCTATCACAGATACTGTCCCATGCGCTCCGGTAATTAAGCACCCTTCTAAGCAAGACAAATAGTGGACTCTAAAAAATATTACCTAAAATCTAATACAACTATGGTGTTTCCGCCAATCAACACGCAGTTCCAGAATTCTGCGGAAAGTGAGGAATGAAAGTTTAGATATTAATGGAAACAGGGTAACTTAACACACCAAGTTGATAGGTTCTCTCTGCCTACCCTGCTCTTCTCTGCTATTTCTCTGCTCTGAGAAAAGACTTTCATCGAGTTTCGAGATAGTGCGGATACTTCCGAAATTATTTTACACAAGGTTCCCTTTACTTATCTTACTATTTCCGGGATACAGGGTGAACCTGCTAAATAAATATTATACTAGCATTATAACATAATGGAGTATCGAAATGGCGTATGGAAGACCTATTTTATATCTGGAGTTCGACCAATATTTCATAGTAAGCCTCAAATCTATTTTATACGTCCCTCTAAATTCTTGCACAGTGCAGGTTTTATGTAATTTTGAAATTTATATTCTTATTCTTATATCCTTATTTTATTGGAGCCATCATGGCTTGATGGTTGTGGGTTCGATTTCTATTCGGTGTAAGAAATCCTTTCTCTGCTGATTAGCAGATATAATCAAAGCCACGCAAATCTGATAAGACGGAGAGCGGTGCGGCTTTCTCCGTTGAGGTCTGTCATTCATTGGTAATTCAGAGGAACGTGGGAAACGAAGTATCTCTAGCTCTTAGTTCCGCCTGCCTGCTAAAATATCTGCAGGAGAAACTATAACAAAATTAAAAAGTCCTAACTACATGTAATGTATTGAAATATTATAAAATTATTGAATAAAAGTTGACTTTGACATGTTAAAACTTGTTCTAGTTCACAATAGCGTTGTGTTATTATATTACGTTATATTGTATATTGTGTGAAGTTTATTTACTAACCCAGTTTCATTCAATACCATCCATCTTGAACTTTAGTTGTTTGGTGAATATTAATATATTTTATTTTGTTAGGAATTTTATATTATAACTTTTATTTAAAAAAAGATAAATTTGAAGTTAGTCGTGGTGCAAGAGCATAAGCGTGTGATTGTTAATGGGACAGGGTGTAGCTTCGATTCTAACTCGAGGAAATTAAATATTTAATATTTTTGATCTGGTGACGAGGCAAGAGGTTTAACGAGGTTAAGTTCATCCACTCAACACTTAATGCCTCAAGAATTCGGCGAAAAGTGGGGAACGTAGATAGATGTCTTGGTAGAGAAGTTGTAACACTGGGTTTTCAGGTGCTCTCTGCCTAAAAAAATCTTCTTTCACTGATGGTATGTAGAGAGGACTTAGTCGTAAACAGTTCTTTTTTTCTAATTAAAAATGCTTCATTCGAGAACAGAACATACTTTCCTTACTTTTAATTTTTTTTCCAGCTCCACACTATATCCCATATGCAGAAGGGTAGGCAGAGGGAAAATATTTAATAGGGATTGAACCCATAACCTCTCGCGATTACAATAACACGCTTGTGGCCCTGCGCCACGACTGGCCTCAATCTAATTTAATTTAATATAATATTTTAAAATATACCATTTCGTTAATACTATAAACAAAAGTAATACTTAAAAGTCCTCACGGCTAGTTCACGCCGCCTTGATTGTACAAGCACAGCACTTTATAAGTAGGTTTCTGGAATTATTTTTTTTGTACTGTTTTAATTTTGGTTGTGGACTGAAGTCTGATTCATGAGGAGTTTAATATAGAGAAAATGTAGCTGGTTCTATTAAATGCGGCGTTAAGTTCCGTTATTTAATATGCAGTTCTTTTGAATGGAAAGTTTCTTTTTATTTTTTAAAGCTGAAAGAAAGTTGATGATAGTCGTGACGCAGGGGCAAGTGTGTGACGTATACGTAACTTGTGGAAGTTGGGAGTTCGATTCCCATTCGAAAAAATGAAATATTTAGTAATTTCATTTATGTCGCTCTGATAAGAAGGCATAAGCGTGTGAAGAATTCCGAGGAAATGAAAATATTAAATATTTAGTTTTCTTTCAAGTGGGGAACGGAGTGATTTAACTCTAGGTTCCCTCTGCCTACCCTCCAGTGTGCGGGATACAACGTGGAGCTGATGTTTTTGATTTGATTAATTACAGTCACACGCTTACATATATATAAAAATATTACATGAATTACTCTCTCAAATGTAACTTAGTTAAGCAAATTTCTACTTAACATGTCTCGAAAGTCTCACATTTGGCCTTAAATAAATTATATTTTGCTTGAGAGTAAACGCTAAAGTGGAAAGTTTACTTTAGCTAAGTTTTTCTTTTTATGGTTAAATCTGGAAACCGTTGTAGTGAATTATAATTTCGATAGGTTAGCTTTTATATGGAATTCCTTTTTTTTAGCTCCACGCTGTGTCACGCACGAAGCAGAGTAGGTAGAGGAAACCTGGGAACCTAATATTAAGACACTTCCTTTCCCCACTTCTCATCGAATTCAAGAGGTATTGCATGCTGAGTGGCAGAACTCAATCCAGCGCTTCTCCTCGTTAACATTTCATTTCCTCGAGTACGAATCGAACCCACAACCACCAATCGCATCTACAGTTCCCCTGCGCCACGAGAGACCTCAACCTCCATTCCTCCATCCTTCCTCCTTCCATCCACATCCCTAATGTGCACTAAAACATCACAAAATTATATAAACATATATTCAATACCAAAAATCTATCTAACATATAAAAATTAGTATGTACCTACTTAACCGATAAATAGTTTATCCTTTGGGTAACATTAATATTTTATTGCCTCACATAAAGCGATCCCTTGGAACGCTGGAATTTGATAGGTGGCAAGTTTTTACGACCATATTTCATTCTTCGAGGTACCTATAGGTATCTGTAGGTACCCATAGGTATTTATAGGCACCTATAGGTATACTTTATATCGACATTCGTTCGATAGTACCACGTATGATTTATATGTTGGCTTTATGTTTTTAGTTACGCGGTTTCGCCTTCATGATGAAATGGAAATAAATGTTGTTTATTTTCATATGTTAGAGGTAATACTAACGTTAGGTATAGTGGGTTATATTTTTTTAGCTTCACGCTGTATCCCGCAAATAGCACGGTCGGCAGAGGAGGAACCTAGTGTTACGACATCGATTTCTTTTAAAGACTCCTCCGTTCCCCATTTTTCGCTGAATTTTGGAGACTGCATTTTTTGAGTGGTAGAACTCAATGCCTTGTTGCTTTTTGGAAAAATGAAAATAATTCATAAATTAATAGTAATTGATTAAAAATTTTCAATATGGTTGTTAGTTATGCTGTTGCTATATTAATCTATATTAATATTGTAAAGCATAAATAATTTGTTCGGTTAAGCCAGTTAATCTTGGGAACTACTTTTTGGTTCCAATTGACTTCATATCATGTCAAGAATATATGCTTGATGTATAATTATACAGATATTGATAGTAAGAAAACAAAATGATAATAATAAAGTAAAAAGGACCAACGGACGGACCAACTGTATGTAGAGTTATATTACCTACATTGAAATAAAGAAAAAAATAAATAAAGTAAAAGTAGTAAGCAATTCGCTAAGTGCGAAACACCTGCCAATAACAGATGTATCCTATAGCTGGAACAAATTCTTCTTTTCTTGATGTAATATATCTTATGGGTTTGATAGTAATACAATAAGATAAATAGGATATAAAGGGGAAACTGGGGAATGGAAGCGTTAGTGGGAATGGAGTTTCCTGACGCCGGGTTCCCAGGTTCACTTTGGTTCACTACTAAGTCTTGGATTCGGTGTTGAAGTTCAAAAAAATAAGAAGATAAGAGAAACTTTGTAAAAAATGTATTTATTCTTAATTATTAAAATTTAAATCGTTTCTTGGTTTTAGATTACATTACATTTTTTGTATCAATAAGTTGTGGGTTCGCTCGCTTCGCTCGTTTCTTACTCAATCCTCGCTCTGGTAACGAGGCAAAGCGCGACATTGAGTTTCGACTCTCATCATACAATGCCTGCAGAATTCGGGAGAAAGTGGAGAACGGAAGTGTTTTTGGAACATTTTCATTCGGAACATTTGTTTCCCGGGTTTCCTCTGCCCGCCCTGCTATGTGCGGGATAAGCTGTGAAGCTGAAAAATAGAATATCTTTTAAATTATATGTACAAACTAGCGGCCCGCTCGCGGTTTCACCCGCGTGAACTATGTTATTATTAATTTCTGTCTCCATGACTACGTCCTAATGACGTCTATGCAAAATTTGACACTCCTAGCATAGTGACGAAGTTTCATACAAACTTTCGACCCCAAAAACAACCCCTTAGAAATCGAATATTGCAAATTCCCGTCTTAGCGAGCACCTACGTCCTATAAGTAACTCCTCTGCAAAATTTGAGATTCCTTTCGATTTTATATATATAGAAGATAGATAGAAGATATAATTTCCTTTTATATTACTATTTTATATACTGACACCTTCTAAATCGATTTAAAATTGCTTGTCATGTTGAAAGTAACATACTTGTGGTACTAACATTAATAATAATGGACAACACAATTTTAGTTTTTATTATACCAATTCGATTTGATTGATATCTTTTAATATGTTCAGATAGTCCACAGTAAGAATTATATTCTAAAAAACTACGAATATTTTAACATGTTCCCGAATGCGATATTTTTGGAGTCCAAGTATTAATAAAAATATGTATATTTTATAAAAAGTTTTTATTCACATTTGTTTGGGTGAATTTTTTATATAGGTTTTTCACTCTAAATTCACATGAAATTCTCATTTAAGACTTCAAATTTATCCTTTTACACACTAAATTATTAATTTTATATTTTAAATTCATTTCTTTACATCATATTTACCTTTTTAAAACTCCATATCGCTCGCTTACTTTTAATTCGTGCACTTTTAAACTTCAACTTCGCATTGCTACACTTTAAATTCATCTATTTAAATCCGGAAAGTGAGGAACAGAGTGTCTTAATACTAGGTAACTACTAACACTAGGTAGTAAGTTCCAAAAATAACTTTTTCATTTGAAATTAACATATTAATCTAATTAATAAATGTAATACGTTATTAAAATAAGTATAAAGTACGATATTAAGGTTTAAATCAATGAATTTGTAGTGTATAAATGGATAATATTTTTAATGTAAAATTGTTAATAAAAGTATAGCAAAATTAATTTTTAAGTGTTAAATTGTAAATTTGCTGTGTAAAAGTGTGAATTTGGAGTGAAAAAATTATATAAATATACATAATTGTATAAATATCCAATAGTGCTTGTCTGCACTCTCCCAGGATCTTATGTGGTAAATTTCATTTCTTTTCAACGCTGCGTAGTGTCAGCATGTGTGTTTAATTCCGCCAATCAACACGAAATGTCTATAAAATTAGGTGGCAAGTGAAAACGGAATTGAACTCTCTCACAAATTCTCATTGAACTGTATCAGAAAATCAATTTACCTATATATATATATAACGAAACATTTATGAAATATTCCCTCAGCGAAGTCAATAACGAAGTTAATTATACTATTAATTAGTCATTATGAATTCCGATTATTCGTTATATACAATTACGTACTGAACACCTCCCACGCTGCGGGCTTGTTATTGTATACTAGAATAGTGTTCAATTTGAAATTGATTTACTAAGCTTCAAATAATTTTATTGTTCTAATTTTTATCGAGAATAACTGCCGTTGGGGCCGTAGATTCGATCCCCAATCAAAAGAATGAAAGATTTAATATTTCCATTTCCGTGGAGTTCCGCCACTAAACACACAATGCCTCGAAAAATTCAGCGGAAATTCTTCTATGTTTCCTTTGTTTACCCCGCTATGTGCGGGATACAGCGTGAAGCTGATGTATTTAATACGGGCGAAGCCGCGAATGACGCACTAGTTCAATATAATGCAAATACAGTCCTGTCGGCCAGTGATAGCAAATATTATCATATATTCGTTGTTTCCGTTAATCTCTTACATGAGCTCCCAAAAACGGTGTGGGGTTATGAATATTTATTTGTAACTGGCTCTTGCCTACGGCTTTGTTTGTTTTGAGATTATATACCAAGGGTTGAAAGTGGAATGTTTTATAGTAAAATTAAAATAAAAATATTTTAGGCCAGTCGTGGCGGGCTTGTGATTGTAAAAGCGAAACGTTATGGGCTCGATTCCCACTCGTGGAAAAGTTTTTTTATTCTTTATTCTGGTGCCAATGCAACCTATTGCTATAACCGTTCGCCCCTATTTAGACACTTTCGTTCCACAGTTCTCACTTGTTGAATGCCGGAGTTTAACGCAGCACTTTGCCTCGTTTCCACTACATCATATTCCGTTTCGAGTAGAAAAACTCTACCTGGCATTGTCTTGCCAGCGCAGGATAATTAATTTCCTTTGGGGGGAATAGAACCCACAACCATGACAATTCAAAAATAGTGCAATTCGTACCACGAGATTGTCAATTCCATCTCGTTAGGTCTTTAATTTAAGTTGCTTAGCACGATGAGTTCAGTTCAGTGTAAAGTCAACTTTAAAACTTTAATCGTTAGCGGCTTAAGCTAAGCGTTGATGAGTCAGTTGATAGAGAATATACCTAAATAATATATATGGAGATGCAGGAGTATCTAAATATATAGATTATTTTGTTAGTCCTGCGCTTCTTACATTTGACAAGGTAAGTTGAGAATGGAAAAGCTTTGTTATTTTATTTCTGTCTATTTTCGGAGGGACCTGGTAACCTAGTGTTGACAGTCCTTTTCAATTAAGATTCTTCCGCCACCACTTTATGTTGAATTCTGAAGGCATTGTATGTTGAATGCCAGAACTCAACACCGCGCTTCGTTACGAGAAATACTAAATTTCATTTCCTCGAGTGGGAATCGAGCCTACAACCTATCGCGTCGTACGCTTGTGGCTTCGCGCTACGAGTGGCCTTAAAATAAGTTTTAGTGAACTTTCGAGTTGTATTTAGCAGCTTCCCGGTTTTCGTCAAATTTTGGCAGGCATTGTATGTTGAATGGCGGAACTCAACACCGCGCTTTGCCTCGTGACCAGAAATAAAAATATTAAATAGGTATTTCATTTCCTCGAATGGGAATCGAACCTACAACCTGTCGTGTTTACAGTTACACGCATGTGCCACTGCGATACGACTGACCTCAAGATTTATAAAAAAAGTTTTATGCAGTTTCCCGCATACAGCAGGAAAGCCAGTCAACATCCAGTAAATAAAGATTAAACATTATCAGTTTATAAATTTACATAAATTTTCATATTCTATAAATGATTACTTCAAATTAAACAAATTCTTTACCACCTCTCTAAATATCAATAAAAGTAAATATTGCATTACCCTGGCCGCGGCAAGTTCCATCGTTAGAAACCTAACTCTCATCGTTAAGGTTTAGAGAAGCTGTTCTAGAGAAACTGTTGCATAAAACAAATTGAATCTCCCTAGTTTAGTTATATTATGTACTAGATTTTACCTGTGGCTTTGCCTGCATACTCAAAAGGTAATATCTAAGACAAAAACTCATAACTTCTAGCAAATGGAATAAGGAATTTCCCGCTTCACTCGTACTTAGGATAATTTCTATAATAGCACTTTTACTTGTATAACTTTTTAATTTGATTATATTATTTATTATCTTAGGAGACGGGGTGTATTTTAGATTCTCGGGATCTTTGGCTTCAGCCCAAAATACCCCATAGTCAGTCCACCTTTGCGTTTATTGTGAGAGTGAGTAGCACTAAATGCACCACGACTGCTGGGTTTTAGGTAAAGGTATCGAAAAAAATGCAAAAGAATAATTCTCCTGCTTTCCTCGATAAATGAACTATCTAACACAAAAATAATCTTTCTATTGAAACTAGCAGTTCTTGAGATTAGCGTATCACCAAACAAACTTTTCAGTATTGTAATATTAGTATTGATTATGACTTGAGGGTTGGACTTTAAGGAAAGGAAACTCTCCATGAAGAGAACGAAGAGTTTTAAAACAAGAGCCCCCTCCTATATATAAAATATAGATATAATAAATAAGAATAAGATAAAATACCTATATAAGAATTTCAACACATTTCATACCTATATTTTTTAAGAAGTTGGTCATGTTCATTATTTCTGCCTTCTGGTAAAACGTAATATCATTTTAGAAGCTCATCTTTGCATTACAGACGCTTAATATTCATGGGCAGCAAATTGTTTCCAATTATCTTGCTATTGCCATCACGTCCATATATTGTGTGCTTTTTATTTTACTTTTTAAAATATTACCTACGTATATTTCATGGGATTACTTCGAAATATAAGGTTGTAGGTTCGATTTTCACACGTGGAATATTATATTATCAATTACTAGCGGCCCACCCACGGCTTCGCCTGCGTGAACTACGTTATTATTAATTTCTGTCTCCATGAATACCTACGTCCTATAGGTGACGTCTATGCATTATTTGAGACTCGTAGCTTTTGTAGTAACGAAGTTTCATACAAACTTTCAACCCCAAAAACAACCCCTTAGAAGTCGAATATTGCAAATTCCCGTCTTAGCGAGCACCTACGCCCTATAAATAACTCCTATGCAAAATTTGAGATTCCTAGCACATGTAGTTTCTAAAATTTCGTGATGAGTTAGTGACCTTTCGATTTTATATATATAGATAGACAGATTTCGTCGCAATGTCTCGAAAATTGGGCGATGAGTGGGGAATAAAGTGTTTTATCTGTAAGTTAACTCTGATTATCCTCCTCTATGCGTGATACAGCGAGAACCAATAAAAAATTACGTCAATATAATAATAACCATTTTTTTTCCTTTCTTTCAGGTATAATTAAAAACTATGAGTGAAAAGTGTAAGTATTAAAAAAAAATATGGAACAATTTCACAAGACCGCGGCGCTAATGTGAACAAGATGGCGGATGGTTTTGGCGGGAAGGGCGCGTTCGTGCTGCTGCTACTGCTGCTGGAGAACACTATGTGTCAGTTGGCACGCGAGACCGAGGATCTGGGTAAGAATCTTTATATAATTATTTTAAAGTAAAATTTGATAATAATTCATAGAATCACACAAGATGCCTAGAAAATATGTAGGGGCTAATAGAGAGGTTAAATTTGAATTCAATTTGAATGTTACCACGTTTGGGAATTGAACTAAACATATTATCAACTGAGTACATATTATTAAATAACAAAATTATTAACCCATAGATACATTCTTCTATATTTTCACAATTTATAGAGACCATGTGAATTTCACCGGCATAGCATTTAACTGTGAACACGATGGTTGTGAATTCAATTTCCACTCGAGAAAATGAATTATTCTCATTTTCTGGATCTTTTAACAAGATATAGCAGGACGTCACACACGCACATTGTCTTGAAAGTTATGCGGTGCGTGTGGAATGGAATGTCTTAACATTAGGTTCCTTCTATGTCCTGTATGTACCCTGACATACAAAATACAGAGTGAAGCTTAAAAAAATTAAGATATACCTATATCCTAACTATTTATTTACAAAGAAATATATTTAATAAGAATCATGTAGAAGTATTCAATCAGGTCATACATATTATAGCCAATAGAGCTGTTCAATATGAAAACTCATATTAAAAGCTTAAAGTTGTTTATTGTAGTGTACTGTACCTAATTGGGTACACCATTGCATCCGTTGAAGAAATGCTGGCAAGGAAGTACTTTCAATGCTAATAACCAAGAATGTTCAATAACCAGTGAAATGCTTACGTACTCGTATATACATATATTAGTTATTATATATGTTATATAAGCTACGGTCTTCTGGGTGGAACGGAATACAGTGGTGTTAGTACAACACTAGGTTCCCTCTGCCTACCCTTCCATTTCGGGATACAGCGTGAAGTTTAAAAAAATTAACTTGCCACTTGTACGTAATTTAGGTGAAATGATTTTAATTTATATATTAAGTAATGCTAAATAGAAATAAATTTTTACTTTATAATTTTGTACCCTTGTTGGAAAATTTTTGACTTTAAAAGCTGAAAAAGTGGATTTGAATATAGCTACGTTCATAATACCGTTTATAATTGCTTTACTACTACGTTTACTTATATTTTTTGTTTTTGAACCCATCCTGTATATAGCATCCAAATGAACGAATATTGGAGATGAAAGTGATATTGGTATAGATGCTATATTAACATTTATATCTCAATATCATCAAATAAGTATCCCAATGTTTATTATAGTATAGTACCTGTTGAGACAAAGCCTAGTTAATCTGGAAAACAGTCAGCTTAGGAATAGTTATACTGGAGTCGTAGTCACCAAAGTTAGAGACAAACTTAGATTGCCAGTTTCGTAACACCTACAAAGAATCCCTTGACAATAATTATATATATACATATTATATACTTCTGTACGTGCGCATTCTCAGTAGAGAAGTTCGAGTAAATTTTGGTCTAAAAATCCTTGAGAGAGCTGTCTGGACACTTTAATTCTTATTAGTTTTTAGTGTTTTAATACATAAACTATTTTTGATGTAAGAGTTTTAAGAATATCTTTAAATAACTATTCAATGCGTAACAAATAAGTATGGAAAATGGAGAACTAAGCGTTTTTACCTTTAGTTCGCCGCCTTCCATTGCGGAATAAAATGTAAAAATTATATAAAAATATACATAATTAGACTACAGATTAGTAGACAGACAGTAATTAGATTACAGATTCGAACCTAAATCCCTTTACATTCAATACTCGCTTACATTTATATATCGCATTTTTACAAAAAAAAACCCAGATATTTTCATCCATTTTTCCATTGTCTTCAACCACAATTCTCTATACATTTCATGTATATAAATAAATTAATTTCGTCGAAAACACGTCGAGCACTCTGAAGTGAACACCAGCATTGTCGTGTACAAAAGCTGCATACGTAAATCTTTTACAAGCATTTTCATAGCAGATAATCCAGTAAATATGGAATATTTATGTGGTCATTGTGACGTAGTGTTGGATTGGAATGAACGCATGTTATGGGTTCGAATCTCGAGGTGGCAATTTTTTTAATTATATATACTCGTTTCTCTTTCTCGTTTGCGATAGAAAACGCGATAGGTTGCCCCACTCGAAAAAATTATAAATTTTATATTTTCGTTTTCCACCCTCTTCAATTTTAAACCAGAGTGCCTCAAGAATTCGGAGGAAACTGAAGTGTCTTAAAGAGAGTGTCTTAACACTAGATTCCTTCCTTAGTTATCTTGCTGTATGCAGGATATAGCGTGAAACTAAATAACTAATAAATATCAACCTTATTTAAATTTAAACAGCTTTTCTCATCGCAAAGATGAAAATGTGAAATTAAAACAAAATATCTCAGGATTGAGGTTAAGTGAACATTACGCGGGTTAGATTGTGTATACAGATGCATCTTAACGCCTTATTGGATGCTGCATTCCGTAGCTTCATCTGTGCTTTGGAGATTTTGTATAAAAATCATATTGGATATTATAACTTTAAAATGTTAGTTTTCTTTGCATTATAGTGATATTTATTTATATTTTAGTTTCACGATGTATGTATATGGTAAACACAGAAGGAATATGGGAACCTTGTGTTAGTACATCTCCCATTCTTCTGAATTTTGGAAGCATTCCGTGTTGAGTGGTGGATCTCAACGCCGCGCTTTGTCTCGGCACCAGCGTGAAGAAATGGGAATATAAATTTAAATCAATAATTCTCCTCGAGTGGGGATTGAACCCACTATGATGGTTACAGTCGCACGTTTGTACTCCTGCGGGACGACGGCCTTAGTATGTACTCATATAGTGTTATAGTGTAATCCCTATCCCCGAGCAAAGATTGAACCTACACTTACAGTTTTATTTGTCAGTTAGCTTTATGTATGAAAATCAATTCAATAGGATACAACGTAAAGGAAACGAAAGTAAAACGAAAATCATATTGGAAGCAACGCGTATTAAGGCTTTAAACGTAAGCTTTCTTTATGCTTTATAGTATTAAATCTTTATTTATGATCGTGGGAATATTGCTGAAATTGTTTAAAATAAATTTTTAACCGAGTTCAGAAAAAGGAGAATATTATCATGAGTTTATGAATAAGAAGACGAAGCATGGCGTTGAGGTCCGCCACTCAACACGTAATTCCTTTACAATTTGGTGGAAAAAGTCTTAATGGAGTGTCTTAACACTAGGTTCTATCTTTTCTACCTAAAATTGTTTAATTTTTAATATAATCATCCCACCTAGTGTTTATCGAATCGACAACCATCACGTTTTGTCAGACAACTGTTCCACCGCACTACACTGACCTCATTAAATAATTATTTTGTACTTAACAATTACCAATTTTTATGATTAAATTATTAAATAAATTAATTAAATGTGATTAAATTATTTATTAAATAAAACCACGTTGGATGGTCCGGTGGTTACGCGTTGAGGCAGTATATTTTATACCAACTGGCTAAAGGCAATATATATTTTATATAAAATATTAAGCTCCAAATGTATGTACACAGATTAAAACAAAAGTAAAATGTTGCATTTTTTAAATATACGTTTAAGTTATAATTTTTTTAAGTTATTTAAATTGATTAAAATTAATTTTGCTTTATTTAGTTAGATTAGTATCTGCAGATTATTAATGGTTTCTTATAACACTTAGTATTACTTAAATTTTCATCTCATAAAGTGCGAATTTCTATTTAATTAATTCTTCCGGGTGGTAATGGAACCCACGACCATCACGTTAACACTCGCACCCTTGTGCCCCTGCGCCGCGACTGGCCTCATATATAGAACATCTCTATCGCAAATAACATAATCAATCATAGATACCAATAGCCGTAAATCTATTTATACGATTCTTGATATATTGCATTG
>JAEBDU010012156.1:0-22942 GCA_016802625.1 Heliconius numata | reverse complement strand
TCAGATATTTCCACTATGCCATGAAGTTCTAACCTCAAATTTAGCTTCGCTTTTAAGGTTTTTGAGTGAGATCGCAATCAAGTACGTAAGTTATCATTGTGGCTCTCATTATGCAGATTTCGGGCGGTGCAAGGTATTATCCTCCCTTGTTTAGCTTCGCAATTTCTATTTTAATATTTTATAGCTGGGGGTTGTGGAATTGCTAATATTTTTTGGTTTTAAGCTTCTCTTCTAGTGCTTAAAGTTGTGGTAATTAAGGTTTTGTATATTTTTTGTGTTGCCTTTTTTTTAGATTTACGCTGTATGCCGCGCATAGTAGGGTATGCAGAACGAACCTGGAAATCTAGTGTTAAGATATTCCATTCCCATTATGACACTTCTGTTCCACACTTTTCAATAAGTTCTGGAAATAATACGTGTTGAGTGGCGGAAATCAACGCCGCGCTTTACCTCGATGCCAAAAAAAAGCAAAAAAATTAGAATATTTAAAATTTCATTTATTCAAATTTAAGCCCATAGCCTGTCGCGTTTACAGTCACGCGCTTGTGCTTCTGCACCACGGCTGGTCTCTGGTTCTTTTACACATAGTTGGTAAAGCAGGGAGGACTCAGTGTTAAGTCTCTCCACTCTTCAGAGTTTTCGAGATATTGAGCGTGTTGATTGCCGAAATTCAATGCCGACATAAAATAATAATATTAATAGTTTAAGAATAAACATAGTAACAACACACCTTCATGATTTTTTCTCTTTGACATATTTTTGGGAAAAATATTACCTGTAAATATTAATTTTTACCTCTGTACAAATTGCCTAAGTTGCCCAAAATACGAATTGACAACCACCGTCTATCTATATTCATCGCATTAGAAGAATCTCATTCAATCTAAATCCTTTTACGTAACTAAGATCCGTCCACTACGCCGTTATCTCGTAGTTCAGCGGAGCGGGCTATCGCTTAAAAAGACCAGCCTTTGACGCTAAGTAAATACTGAATGGCTCAGCCCTTTTTGACATTTGTGAATGGCTTATTAATATATGCGGGTTAGTGGAGGTTTATAATGTTTAGATATTATGGTGGTGAAGTAGTTGTGGCGTGTAGGTTGTGGGTTTGATTCTCATTGAACATTTTCCATGGCTTCACGCTGTATTCCGCGTATAGTAGGGTAGGCAAAGGGAACCTGGGAACTTGTTGTTAAGTCACTTCGTTATCGAATAGTTCGCGTGCGAATAGTTTCGCGTGAGGAACCTGGTGGTTACAGTCGCAAGCTTGTAGTATTTACTGGCTTGAAGAGAAATAATTATATTTAAATTATTTCCATTTCCCCGCTCTGTTAGACAAATCGTAGTGTTAAGTTCTCCCATTCCTCGAAATCGGAGGAAAAATAGGGTACGGAGTGTCTTAACACTAGGTTTCGTTTACGTACCCTTCTATCTGCTGATCTTGATTATATTCTTCATATTTTTTAATAATTGAATCCGTATCTATCCAATAAGGAACACTTGTTACCGTAAATTGGAAATCGCTGGTGCAAAATTGATGAATTGGGTTCACTATCGCCGACAAACAAACTCGTTAAAATATTTTTCAATAAAACAAAACTAAACATCAATTTGAAGGCAGCGCCAGTAAAATCAGAATTACGAATTTAGTTAGCTAGTAAGAGGACTTCTGATAGTGGGGATGACGGCTTATTTGTATTTAAACGGTTAAAGAGACCCTTTGCAATTGTAATGCGACGGTTGTGGGTTCAATCTTCACACGGAGGAATAAATTATTATTTATTAATTTTTTCACTCTCACAGCCAAGATGAGAAAGCGCAAAAGCGGAAAGTGGAGAACAGAGTGTCTTAACACTAGGTCTTCTCTAATTACTCTGCTATGTGCGGGATAGAGCGTGAAACTGAAAAAAGAGATCCCTTAAACCAACATGATCGCAAGACCCAGCTACTCCTCATCAATGGAAAGTCATGGTAAATTATGATATGTTGGGTAGTTTCTACTCTTCCACTATATTATATACTAGCGGCCCGCCCGCGGCTTCGCCTGCGTGAGCTATGTTATTATTAATTTCTGACTCCATGAGTATCTACGTCCTATAGGTGACGTCCATGCAAAATTTGAGATTCCTAGCATTTGTAGTAACGAAGTTTCATACAAACTTTCAACCCCAAAAACAACCCCTCTAAGGGGTTGTTTTTGGGGTTGGAGTTGAATATTGCAAATTTCCGTCTTAGCGAGCACCTACGTCCTATAAGTAACTCCTATGCAAAATTTGAGATTCCTAGCACATGTAGTTTCTGAGATTTCGTGATGAGTGAGTGACCTTTCGATTTTATATAATATATAGATTTATTATCTTATGAATTACATAATATGTGTATTTTTTCTCTTTGGTAACGAGGCAAGCCTCCAGAAGAGTGACTTTGCATAGAGTGAGAAACGGAAGCGTCTAAAGAGAACTGGGTGTCTTAACACTACGTTCCCTCTGCCTATTCTCGTAAGTGTGGGATACTGTGAGAAGCGAAAAAAAATCATATATAGATTTTTTTACATCGTACACTTACTTATATTATGAAAATTCGTCTCCAATATAAATAATTAAAAATAAATCATCGCAATGTACGTTCGTATGTTTTATCAGCGGCCGCCAGATTCGTATTCACTGACCACTGTTATTATATTTTGTAATAACAATAAAAATCAATATGGCCGGCGGCTTCCCTCTGCGGGGACGCGGGACGTTCGTGTATTGAAATTGTAGTTAATATAAATATTGTATTCTCTTTGAAGTCGTGTAGGATATGTGGGAAGACCAATAATATATACAGTTTTTACTAGAATATCTAAGGATAAGGAATGAGGCTATCTCTTGGCGTAGCGGTACAAGGGCGTGACTGTAACGCGATGGTTGTGGGTTCGATTCCCACTCGAGGCAATGAAATATTTATTTAACTTTATATTTCCATTTCTTCGCCCTGGTGTCGAGGCAAAGCGTGGCGTTCAGTTCTGCCACTCAATATGCAATGCCTCCAGAATTCGGTAGAAAATGGGGAACGGAGTGTCTTAACACTTTGTTTCTCTTTGCCTACCCTGCTGCGTGCGGGACAATTGTACATTAATCTTATTTTTTATGAAATATATACCAATTTTATAAAGAAGCAGAAGAGTTTGTTTCGTTAAACTTGCTAATGTCAGGAGTCACTATTTTAAATTAAGACATTGTTTTTGTCTTGGACCTAAATATTAGGTTCCTAGGGTATGCATCAAGTGTTTGTTGTTATAATAATAAAAAAACTAGTTCCCCTCTTACCCTGTATATGCGGGATACAGTGTGCTATCACAATAAAGAATTCCAAACCATAATCAAGTTCTAAAACTCAAAAGCTATAAATATTTCAAAGCAAAAGCAATTTGAATTTAAAGTGAAACTAATTCCAAAACCTTTGATAGTTGAAAATTGGAAATAAAACCGCCTTTTAACCAATTTGTTACAAATGCCTATTTGCTATTTTGCTGACTCGTGATCTAATAGAGACGGCTATCGGAATTATAGTCTAGGGGATGGCGGTTTTATTTTGTGCTTATAGATATTTTTACTCTAAACGCGACGGGACCATGAAAAGATTGTTTTTGGTTTACCTGCAAGACATATCGTGGTATTTAGTTCCGCCACTCAAAAGGTATGAGTATATTTGACGGAAAATTAAGAAGGAAGTGTTGTTATTTCTGCTCAAGAAAGTAAAGCGCGACTGTGAATACTATCAAGTATCGGTGTCTCAAAAATTGAGCAGAAAGGAGAGGATTGTTTGTAGCGTAGGTTCCCTCTACTTTCCTATTCCTATTCAGAATACAGCGTGCAGCAGATCCAGCTATTTATTTAATATTTTGAACATGTAATTCTTAAGACTTTCTACTTGGTGACCGTGGTTTCATACCCGATGTGGAAGATCTGATCTCGAGACCTCCGGAGGACATGTATAAAGAGGTTGATGATACTGAACGGTGCAAGAGACATACCTCTTACTCTACTTACTCTACTATGATGGTAAATTTTGGCATCTCATTGTCTATATATATAGCTACTTACGTAAAGTTCCTCATGTTCCCTACTTTTTGAATTTCAGTTTTCTACACCTTTCTACACAAATTTAACTAGGAGTGACGCCAGGTGCTTCCACTAGTTTTTAAATTTACATAAAATTGGTAGCTGAAAATTGGAAACTATTTAAAATTTTAATGACATTACATTATTAATGGATATAATGCGATTTAATTTGCGAAAACTGTACGTGAAGTGACGTTACAGACGCGTTGTTCATTTTGTAGAGGACTTTTGTGTGAAGTAGAAGTATTGAATATTTTTATTTGCTTAACTCTGTAGCACGCACATAGCAGCATAGGCAGAGGGAACCTAGGAGTGTTAAGACACTCCGCTCCCTACTTTTCGCCGAATTCTGAATGCATCGGATGTTAAGTAGTGGAACTTAATGCCGCGTTTTGCTTCGTCACCAGAACGAGGAAGTCAAAGTGAAATGAAAATTAATCTTAAAACTAGGTATCCAAATTTCCTCTACTATTCACGCTGAATCCCGCACGCAGGCCTTTCCGCGTGAATCTAGAAAAAAACTAACCTACTGTACCTGCGATCAGAGTTACTTATGACACTTAGAACGAATTCTTTTCAAACACGAGAGCCAATCCGCGTGTAAAAGCTAGTATACAAAAATAAACAAAAATATTCCCACGATTCCTCTATCTCTTATTACTCTGTGTACTGATTATGGCGCATAAATTCTTATACGGGAATAATGTGTGACAGTTTTACAGTTCGCCTGCAGGTCTCGTACCCTGATTGCATTTTTATAGCACGTCGCTTATGTTATTTAGTTTTTGAAAAATATTTTAAGCTTTATATGAGATTTAATGTAAATAATTCATCGTCATAACTATGTGGTTTTTTTTTCTATACAACATATAATGTCTCGAAAATTGAACGGAAAGTTGGGATCGGAGCTTCTCAATACTAGAATCGATTTGTATATGTATCCTACTGTATGCAAGATACAAGGTGAAAATTGCTTATTTTTCTTTATTTTATGTTTCGATTCCCAACGGATGGAATGAAATATTTTATATTTTATTTTCTCGCTCTGGTCTCGAGGGAAACCGCGGCGTTGAGTTCCTTTACTCAATGGATGCTAATAGTGTAAATTATTTATAACAAACGTACCAACGTATCTCTATACTAACATAAAGCTTAATTATCTAGTGTAGTTGAATTTCCAAAAGGCGCAGATTCGAATCTGATCCGAATCCGAAAATTCGCATTCGCAGATCCGAAAATTATTCTTTCTTTAGAGTGTGAGTAATTTTGAAAATAGCTGTAAATAAATATAAACAATATATATATATATATTAACATATCGTAGCCTCTACTACCAGCTTATACTGTCATTCCATAAATCTTTGAGCAAAATAAAGCGCGACATTTACGTGCCGTGATTGCATCTTTATTAGACACGTTGTTACAGCGCTTATTAAACTAAAATTTTATATTATAATTCGAGTACGAAGCTCGTCTACCTTTACTTCGATTAGTGCAGGTTCGAATTCAGTTTGAGGTAAGAATTTGTGTTATATTTGTATTAGGTATGTATGTTTTCTCAGCTTGTTTTTCTCATATAGTCAGTCGTAGCATAGGGACAGAAGAAATATGAAATAATAAATCTTTACTTTTTAATATTTAACAATATTGATGAAAAGTTTGTAAACTTGAAACAGGGATTACGGGTTCAAATCCGTCGCCACTTTTAAAAAGCTTCTTGCAGTACTTAAAAGTTAAATTGAAAAGCATGCTTGAACTTTGAGGTGGTTTGAGTTAAATTTACTTAGCTTTTGTCTTCTGTGGTTCTTGGAAAATTATAATATACATTCATTACATTGTGACTGAGCATGCTGTAATTACGGGTTTGATTCCCAGTTGGGGGTATGAATTATTTCCATTTCCCTGCTTTGATCGACAAAGCGCGGCGTTGAACTACGTCACTACTCGCGGTAGATATTAAAATTGGGCGGTCAGTGAAAACTGAAGTGTCTTAAGCTGTATATTTACATAAAAATTGTACTGTCAGTACAGTCAGTACATTTAAATAAAAGTTGACACAAAACTTACAAAATTTTACGTACAATTTTTCAGTTTTAAAAAATCACTTCAGCCTAAGCCTAACCCGTTTATCAGTTTACGCTTCTACTAAATCAGAATCATTGCCAACTTCCATTCGAAATCTATTTGACGGTTTTTATATGAAATTTCTCTATACGCGTCTATTTTAGAATAGCTTTAAAAATATATATTTTCACGCTGTATCCCGCATAGCAGGATAGGCTGAGCGAACATAAGCACTAAGACATTACGTTCTCCAGATTCCGCACAATAACTCAACGCTGCGCTTTGTCTTCTTACCAGAACGAAGAGAGAGAATCGAACCCACAACCAATGCGTTCATGATCAGCCATTATGGCCTCTTATTTCTAGATTCTGTTGACTTCTGTTGACTGAAAGAATATTTTAATATCTACTTAGAAATGTATTTTCAGTATAATATCCTAAGGTTATCAAAAGTTAGAAAGCATAAAGAAGGCAGCACCTAAGTTTGCTCGGCCGCGCCCGTAGGCGTCGCCGCCTGACCACGTGCACTGTCTGGGTTTATGATCGTCATATCGTTTAGGATAGCTTTTAAAATAACACCCTCTTGGTACAATTGTCGTGAGGTTTGCTTAATGTAATGGTTCTGGGCTTCGATTCAGAATAGATTTTTAACTTTTTAATAGTTAGGTACTGGGGAATTGTGTTGTATGAGTATTTTTCTTTTATTAGTTGTGTGAATAAAAAAAAATTCAAGCTAGGATACAGCTACAGCCTAACAGCATATAGGTAGAGAAAGCCCAGTGTTATGACACTTCGTTCCCTATTTTCCGTCCAATTCTGGAGAACTGGCAGAACTCCACGCTGCGCCTTGCCTCGACAGTAGAATGAAGAAATGAAAATATTAAATATTTCATTTTCTCGAGTGGGAATCGAACTCACAACCTACGTTTACAGCCACACTTTGTGCACCTGCCAGACAACTGGCTTCATATACTATATTCTACCACAAATTCTTAGGCGAAAGCAAAATGATTGTATATTATTAGGCACATAACATCTAAAACACGTTTGTTTTCTCGGAACAACAAAGAAAATTGAGACATCCCCTTTATAATGAAAGATCCCTAATAAATTACTTAGAACTGTGAAGTCTTCATACAAAATAATAATATTTCCGCCTAAACAAAAATAACAACGCGCTGGCGTGAGGAAGTACATATTAAGCGTAATATATATCCACGAATTTAGCAGACGCCTTATTTTTTGGACCCCGTCAGTAGGGTCCAAGGTGGGAAAGAAAGCGATTTTTATACAATTATTTCTATTTCTTTAAAAAAAAGTAAAAAAATAATTAAATAATAATTATATTTGGAGCTTTGAAGTTTTGGGGCAGTATTGAAAGAGTTATTATTTAATTGTACAAGCAAGTAACTGTAAACGTGTCAGGTTGTAGGTTCGATCCCCACTTGAGGAAATGAAATATTTTGATCACTTCAAAATGAGCGCAGAGGTGGTTTGATGGTATATGACCTCGTATAATATCAGAGAGTACAGATATGTCACCGGCTTTTGAAATGAAGGTGGATGCGTATTTTAAAGGTCGGAAACACAAAAAATATTTCTTATATAAATCAAAAAATAATTCTAAATTAAAAAATATTTATTGAGCTCGGTCAGTTTTTTGTGCTTATGGCGTACTATGTGGAAATTCCGTACGGGTACCAAGACAAAGACATCCCTAGAACACACCCTAAGTTAAATGTGGTAGGGTCCGCTTATAACTTAATCTATATATAAAAAAAGTAAATAATTGTTTTAACCTTAAAACCTCGTGCTATCTTCACACTGTGTGTCAGTACGTCGTTAAACGATTATTATGCTTTAATCTCAGGAACTGTCGCATGGAATTTTGTAATAAAAGGCTGTTTGGCCAATTTTTAGGCGTGTTTTAGTGTATGATTATGCACAAGTCAAGTAATCTAAAACTGAAGTGAGGCTACCGAGGTGACATCATTATACGCCTGTGGATTCGATTCCCACTCGCTCGAATTAATCGAATAGATTATATTTCAATTATTTTTGTTTCCCCACTCAACACACCGATTGCACCGATTTTAATACTAGCTCAAATGCCAATAAAATTCACAATCTACGATTTATAAAAGAATTTCACTAAATACCAAAGCTTGTGTATAATAGAGAAAAAAAAATGGTTCTATTAAATATTTGTTTTAGCTGCACGTTGTAACGTCTACGCTTTTATATACAGGAATAAGAAAATGTTAATATACTTGTTTTCACTAAAGTAAGAAGAATCGAACCCACAACCGTCACGTTAATAATCAGACGGCTGCCTACCAAATACGAGTATATATCACAGGTAAAGCCATTACGGCCACATTCAACCAAGTTGTAAGAAGCACTCAATGGCAAGTCTAATTCTAGTTAATAACAGGTCACGTATAAACAATATTCGTATCGTGAAAGCTTCGCATTCAAAATCATAAGCTATATTTGGGCTGAGCTTTTAAAAGCTCTCAAACATGATTGGAGGAAAATGGTCAGATTTTATAATGATTGTTGATAGGGACGTCGGTTCGATTTCCGTGGGAAATAAATTATTTGTTATTTCTTCGCTGTGTGGAAAGGGAAAGACAACGTTTATTTCTATCATTTAATATGCAGTGTCTGGATTATTCAACTTGTTGAGTTGCGCCACTTAACACGCTACGCTTCCAGAATTTGATTTAAAGTGGGGAACGGAAGTAACGGAAGAACGGGACGAACATTAGGTTCCCAGGTTTCTTCAGTCTACCCTTATATGTGCAGTACTTAGCGTGAATGTAAAAAATCCTTTTTAATCAAGACAAATAGAAGAGAGAGACAGGCAGAGAAAGCGTAATGTTAAGACACTTCATTAGCTTCATAACTCTATTTTATATATTTTAATATTCTTTATTATGTTTGTCTTAAAATCTAAGTAAACAAAGTTGCGACCGACGATTGATAAATAATAATTTGAATAGCTTTTACAGTCTAATTAGGTCCTACAATAGTAAAAAGGCGGAAACGTGTAGTCTTTTCTGTTGGTTCCTGTTTCGTAGCATGCGCCGTAGCACTTCGTAGCATCAATATAAAATATCTTATATAGTTTTAATAGTGTAAAATGGTATTCAAAACTTTAAAACTAAATATAAAATAAAATATTAAGCTCAAATTTCTTGAGAATTTTAATTAATTAAATTTTTATGAGCTTTTATGCGGTGAAAAGGTGAATAGTTTAAAAGGCAAAGGGCAATCCTATTCACAAACGTTGGTTAGAAGATAAACAGTTACTTTAAAAGGAATCAAAGTTATTCGTTACGTAATATATTTAAAACACTAGCTTTTACTTACGGGTCTTTCCCTGTGGTCAAATGGAAATCAGTTTTTTTCCAGTTTCACGCTACTTGTAGGCAGAGGAAAGAAAAGAACGCTAAGAACCTTGTGTTAAGATATTCCGATCCCATTAAGACACTGTCGTTTCACACTTTCCGCTGAATTCTTGAGGCATTACGTGTTGAGTGGCGGACTTCAAAAAACATCCCCCAGAATTAGATTCGAACTCACAACCCTACACGTTATAGACACATACCAACTCGCCCACAGCGATACAATTTTGTTATATTTATTTAATTAAAGTCACTCTACTAGGTCTGTAATAAGATAAAGTCTATTACGGAATTAAACGATGTAATGAAAACGTGACGCTCCCGGAACGTTGTACGTAAAGATGTTATTATAACGAATGGTAATTTTAATTATTTTAATTTGCCTGGTTTAGGCCGTCGTAGCGCAGTGCCCGGCTGTAAATGAGATCATTTTGGGTTCGATTCTCAATTAGGGGATTTAATTATTGTCATTTTCTCGAGTGCCTCTACTCAACAAGCATTGTCTCAAAAAGTTGAGCTGAAAGTGTGGAAAAGAGTGTCTTAATATGTTTAAATTGCCAAATTTGAACCCGCTTTCCATTACGATTGGTTGTGGTGCTCCTACTCGAGGGAATAAAATATTTATTTTTTTCATTTCTTCGCTCTGGTACCTCGAGGCGAGATAAAACGCAGCGTTGAATTCCGCCAATTACGACGAATTGCCTCCAGAATTCGGTGGAACATGGGGAGCGGAATGTCTTATCACTAGGTTCCTTTGCCTACCCTGCTAAATAATTTGTTGGTTAAATCAATACCAAAATATACAATACGTGGTCCAAATATCATAAAAACAAAGGCTTAACATTATATACATTTCGGCTGATACCAAAATAAAAAGAAAAATCCCTATATCTCTAAGCTCAAAAAGAAATAGCAAATAAACAGCTAGTGAACTTGGCATCTATACAAAGAAACCAATGTAACAGTAAAAACTATTCTAAACTAAATAAATAGCGAATTTTGTTCTGAAAATAGTTTAATTTTTTTAGGTTCACGCTGTATCCCGAATAAAGCAGGTTAGGCATAGGGAACGTAGTGTTAAGACACTGTGATTTTCGCCCAATTGTGTGTTAAGTGGCGTAAACCACCGCCGCGCTTTATCATGATATCAGAAAAACGGAATTAATATTATAATTTCCCCAAGTAAGAGTTTGACTATAAAAGCAACGGTTGCATCACGTGCCACTGTGCAACGAATGCCTCTCAATTCCCACTCGTTCTCATTGAGATACGTCCATTATCCGTAATTTCCTCAAGTGGGTATCGAACTCACAACCTGTGACGTTTACAGTCGCACGCTTGTGCCTTTACGCCATGCATGACTGGCCTCAAAATACTGCATACCTAATGAGCTGTCCAGTCATGGTACTTAAAAATGAATCAGAAAGTTATTGGTGTTATATAAAATTGATACAAATTTGAGAAACGCGAATGTAGCCTTTTATTAAAATACATATAAATGTAAGTAAACTAATTTACCTTAATCTTTGGTTCGGTTAGGTTCGATTCCCATGCGGCGGAATGAATTATTTTCTATTACTCACTCTGGTAACAAGACAAAACGCAGTGTTTAGTTCCGGCGCTCAACATGCAATATTTCCAAAAAGAAGATGAAAAATATCGATCAGAGTATCTAAACGCTAGGATACCTTTTCCTAACCCGCTATATGCGGGATACAGCGTGAATTTAAAATAAACTGCATTAAATAAGAATACATAACCACTATTACATATAACGAGCTCATCACCACTGCGCCGCCGCGTGTGCCTTTAATATTCAATATACATTGCTAATAAAGCACAGAGCGCGCGCCATTATCGTGCTGGCGGCGGAAGCTACACTGTAGGCACTGATAGCTGTATTATATTGAAAAATGCATGTGAAATTCCTGAAAATATGTTGTGATATCATATTATATGTAATACTAGCTTTTGCCTGAGGTTTTGCTCTCGTGGGCAAATTGTTATTACTAAAAATTCTCGGTCATAGATAATTTTACAATATGTTACTTTTTAAGGGCCTGAAGTAACCTTTATGATTTCAGGTATAACTTTCTTGAATATAACATTTTTTTATTGAGTTAGTTTGTGAGATTAGCCTGTTGTACCAAACATTTTATAAAAAATAATTTCACGCTATATACCGCGGATAACATGTAATAAGATTTATTATTAATCCTTCGCTTCGCTCTTCGTCAAAATGTGGAAAAAGGCATAAAAGTATAAACTTAACATTGTATGAGACAGTCATGACCTGGTGGCAAAAGATTTAATTGTAAGCGCGACAGTTTTGGATTCGATTTCCACTACCCAACAATGTGTGAATTTTGCGAAAACAGGGGGATTGGAAGTGTTTTAATGGAAACGAATTCTTTCAGCAGTAAGTTCCCAGGTTCCCAAAAAAAAAACATACAAATACAAAATTCCAGAACCAAATTACCAAAACGCACTAAACTCAGTAACGACGCACAAAAGTTGTTGCAAAACGTAACGTTACGTAAGTCATTGTCATAAAACAAAACGACGGCGGTCGACTGATGGAGCCTTTACATATTTTATTATAGCTGGATACAGATAGAGACTGAAGTGGACTAATTCTTAGAGTTTGTTAAGGAATTTTTTAGTGTTTTAGCTTTTTGAGTGCTTATCTTCTCAGATATTATGGTATGGTTGATATAAATAAATAGTAACTTTAAGATTTATTCTGCATATCAAAGTATATAGAGGGAACTAAGTGTTAAGTCACTCCGCCTCTCATTTTCCGCCCTTTGAAATGTTGGTATATAGTATTGGTAAGATATCTAATGACGATGTATGTATGTATATATATAATTTACAAAAACCTTAACAAGATACGATCTGTAGCATAAAATGTAACGACATTGGCCGTTCAGTATCGTTTACTCGTTACGTACTTCACGTTACGTCGCGTCGTGCTCGTGTTTAAGTGGCTGTCGTCAATTTGCTTTACTGCTATAATATGTAAATATAGACACTGTGGCTTAGTGGTGCTGGCCATGCCATGAGGGGTGTGGGTTATATTCTACGTTTTCTCCATGTAATTTTTAATTAAAAATTTATAAAATGTTATTTCCCGGTTGGGGATCGAACCCACAACTGTTCTACAACCGATAGTCGGTAGTCTCTTATAGTTGATTTATAGATCTAAAAGAAGGTTCTGGAACATAACTGTCCCGCAGTCTCTGTTATTTCATCCTTCCAACTTTCAAATTGTTCTCCACTTTTCCTCTTTCTGTTTCTGGAATACTAGTCGATCATGACTGCTCGCTCCTCTTGTAGGCTCCTATTATATCCCTTCTACTACTATTCTACTTAAGTATAAACACTGGACTTCAAGATATAAAAAATCAATATTACAATCAGTTCGTGAAAAATTCGACATTTTTATAGAAAATGCAAAATGCAAGTTGAAGTCAAAAGATCGCGACCTCATTTCAAATGATTTTTTGTTTTAACTATTTGCTTAATCACTTCCGACGGCGTCTAAAAAGATTTTTTACTACTAGTGACATACTTTACTTGTATTTTAATATGAAAAGACGAATGTCGAGGCCAGTCGTGGCGCACGGGTACAAAGAGTCAATGTAAAGGTGACAGGTTGTGGGTTTGATTCCCATTCAGTGGATTTATTTAATATTTCCATTATCTTGAAGATAGGCAAGGAAGAGTTTATTTTTTATATATATTAATTTTCTTATTAACCCTGCCAATTCAGAAATAAACACAAAAAACCTATTCATCTATAACACCAATACTTTTTTTTCATAAATACATTTATCTACTAAAACAATTTGTAATATAATATAATTATATGAATATAATTTAAGTAACAATCTAATAAGAATTCAAATCAATTCAGATTTAGTCGACTTTGTTCCAGTGTCAACAGTGGACGTGGAGGCCGTGGTCGGCAGGACCGCGGTGCTGCCCTGCGACATCGAACCTGACTCCCACGAAGACAGGGTCTACATGGTCCTTTGGTTTAGACATGCTGGAGGAAAACCTTTGTATAGGTAAGATACATTTTATATCTTTACTAATATATTTACTATTTGCATTCGCTCTGCCATTGAACTGTCTTCTGTCAATTTTTTCCATTCTATCTGTTTGAAAAAAAATTTGGACAACTCAAAATAATTCTTAATAAATAACATTTAAGCTAAAAATATTAAATATATATCATAATAGTCTCTCCTTTTCTACATTTTGACATTATAGAAAGACATGGGATCATTTTGACGATTTCGTCGCATAAAAGGGTTGATAGGTTGAACACGAAATATCACAAGAATGGGGTGGAAGTGTTATTGGGGAACGTAGTGTCATAACACTAGATGCCTTGGTTCCCTTTGCCTATTTTACCATGTACGGGATACGTGAAAAATAACGTGCGTACAAGAAGAAAGAAAAAAAAATTAAAACATTTATTAAATTATATATCATTATATTTCTACCTCAAATTACTACTTCACAGTCTAGACAGGCCTAATTTCTGTAATTTATAAGAACCGTACCTATCAAAGGAAAACGATAAAACAAAAATGATATATGAAACGAAATCCATCCATCCATCGGCATAGAATATAAATTGTTATCACGCGAGAACACGACCTATATTATATATTAGGGTTCGTAACTATACTGTAAAAAAACGCAGGTCCAGTTACCTTGCGTCATAAGGGTAGCATGGGTTCGATTCCAGCTACATTAAAATATTTATACGTTTCGACTTTTCTTCCTATGGTAATTTGTGACAACTACTACTCTTGTACTCATAGTGTGCTATGACTCCGTCCACATTAAGACACTTCCGTCCTTCACTTACCACTGAATTCTGGAGACATTGGGAGTTGAGTGGCGGATCTCAAACCGAGCCGAGTGTCGAACCCACTGGCTCCTGCCCCCAAATTAACCCCTAAAATTTGAGCTCAAAATATGATATTCAATTATATAGTAATATCTACAGAACTACTAAAAGTTATATCTAAAAGGGAACGGTAACGGTTAATCCTTATCAAACGGGTGTCTGGTTTCCTAATCCTCGGTAATCAGATGTAATTACATTAGTTACTTATCAGCAACAATAATGGTTGGTTTGTTGTACATTTATAATTAGCTTTACACTTTAGTTTGTTGGGAATTGTCTGTTGTTTTAGGACGTTAGTGGGTTCAAATTCGATTTAAGAATTTTTTTGTTAGTATATAAAGCCAGTCGTGGCGAAAATATGTTACTGTTAATGTGACAAGTTCTGGATTTGATTTCCAGTCAGAGAAATAAAATTTTTCGCTCTGGTAAAACGAGGCAAGGCGCAGTATTGAGTTCCACCACATCACACGCCAATGTCTTAAATATTGGCAGAGAGTAGAAATGGAGTTTCTTGCCACCGGTGGAGTTTGTTGGCGAGTTTGTCTTGTGTTTTTCATTTAAAAAAACACTATAGTAATAAATAAGACACTCTGTCCCCATTAAGACACTTCCGTTCACATATTGTTGGTGTCATTATTCTGAACCCACTACCTACTCCAATGAATACAAACCCATCATTGGAAACCACCTAAAACATATACTCCCAAGTCGTAAATCGTGAGTTACAGCTCATTACAGTCAATATCTAATAAATGGGTAATTATGTAACGTGCAGCGTATCGCGCGCCGCAAGTGTGCCCAATGACAATGGGTTATATCTTGATTGAGTGTCGGTCGTATTGATTATGTTTGATTGTATTGTGTTAGAATAGAACGGAGAGTGTATCTACTCTCTGTTTTTGTTTCTCTTTACGAGAAGGAGGGATTGAGTGCTTTGGATTTGTTACTGTCGTAGTCTATACTTTCCTGTTTCAAAGTAAATTGTATTGTGTTGTTGAATTCTGCCACTCGACACGTAATGCCTCGAATACTATGCGTTGCGTGGTTCCCTCTACCAAAAGCGCTATTAGATACAGTGTGACGTCAAAAAAAACCGAAAGAAATCAAATAATAATATTTATTTTCTAATTTTCTAAGTTAATGCCTCCTTTGCCTCGTAACCAGAGATAGGAAACGAAAACATTAAATATTTCATTTCTTAGAGTGGGAATCGAATCCACAACCTATCAGGTGCACAGTCGCGCGCCTCTGCCTCTACATCACGACTGACCTCGATAACCAATAAAGTTTGTCTTGTGTACCTACAATTGATTATACCTACATAATAATTTCAAAAATAACAAAATAAAGTAAAAATGTAAGCATAAAAAGGAAATTGTGCTCAAAACGCAAAGGAAAAGGCAAGGATAATGTGATTTAGTATTAAATTGATCAACAATCGTTTCCATAATACAAGGGTTCCTCTCTAAGAGAAAGTTCTTTGATGTACGCTTCAGTGAATTATGTATAAATGTATATAATAGATGTACGAGTAGAGGCCAGCTGTAGCACAGTGGCGCAGAGGCACAAGTGTGATTGTAAACGCGACTGGTTGTAGGTTCGATCCCCACTCGAAGAAATGAATTATTTATTTAAATTTATATTTTCATTTCTTCTCTCTGCTGTCTATGTTAAGCACCCTGTTGAGTTCTGTCACTCAATACGCAATGTCTCCAGAATTCGGTGGAAAGTGGTATACGGAGTGTCTTAACACTAGGTTTCCTCTGTCTACCCTGCTGTGACCGGAATACAGCGATAAGCTACATATAATAGATGTTTTATCTGCACGTTTATTATCTGTACTATAAAATAATAGAAAAAAGCAGTATACATTAACATTTTTAAGAAAAACAATTGCAGGCGTCTGACTGTGATCACATATAAAATAAGAAAAATAATAAAAACAAATTTTCATACTTTTTCATAGTATCAATATCGACTACCAGAATTTAACCCTGCTATTAGAAAAGTTCGTTAACCATTAAACATTATATTAAGTAATACGTCGATCTCTTTTGTTTGAAACAAATAATATCAAAAATGTTATAATCTTAAAGTTTTTATATCCATATAATAAATTTCTCAGCAAAATAGATTAAATGGATGAAAGAAAAAAAATACACGCCTTGATGCGGTGAATATTTGAGTTTGAGGAAAGCGTTCAGTCGATGCAGCACACCTCGTTAATATCGCTAGGGTTGCTCACGTTGGTTTATAAATATTATTTCTTTTAGCTTCACGCTGTATCCTGCAGCAGGGTAGGAAGTTGGAACCTTGGGTCGTAGTGTTAAGACACTGCATTCACCTTTGACCTCTAGGTGCCGAACTCTTGAGGAAAAAAATACGCTACACGAATGCTACTCTATATTTACTAAATTATTAAATGTGTCACATTTAGTAATGTGAGAAGATTAGAAAATCTCACATTTTTATAAGCTTTGTTATATATATTTTTATAATGTTGTTAGTTTATGTTAAAAAATATGTTTTTCAAGAAATAATTATAAATTCATAATATGAAAATGGATATCAGTTCAAAACATCTAATGGTGCGATATCAGTTTTTCTCAACCACATTTCCGTTATACAACGTATTTATCTCGATATCGGCACGGCTGCACTCGTTAGCGTTAGGGTTGGCAAATTATTTTTATTTCTAAAAATATTACAAGATAATTTTGTAGATAACATTTTTTTATAGAGAAGCAAAAGCGTCTAGATAGATGTCGTTTGTAAATGTGAGATTTCATCACCAGATAATAATCATAATTCTATTATTGTCATTTATACGAGAAAAAGTTATAAGCAGTTACAATATTAATTGAAAAGTTATTTACAAGAGCGTAGCGTGGCTTCTCCTAGTTAATATAATAGTTTGTGGGGAACGGAAGTATGTTAATGGGAATGAGTGTCTCATCATTAGGTTCCCATGTTCCCTCTGCTGCTATTTGCGGGATACGGAGTGAACCTAAAAAGAATAATAATCTACAACTTTCACTTGTTTTATTAAATTTCTATGCCGTGACTCCTACACACAAATAGTTTACAAAATTCGTAAAATAATTTATAATTAATTCTATTCTCATTCATTTTTCTTCTCCGAAAAAAAATTGGGCAAAATCATATGCTTTTAATAGTACCTATAAAATTATTGAGTCTAAGGCAATATTGCAATACCATGTTTTTAAGTCTATAGAAGGCATCCAAGAGTGTCTACATAGCTCGTTAGTCGAATCTAGGGTTGCCAATTATGTATTTTATTATGGTATTTTAATTTGCCTATATAATTATATTGATTTTTTTTATTAATAAGCATTTCTTGGTTTATCTGGGTATAATTTGTTTGTATTTTTCACCTCGTCCACTGTCATTAACCTCTTCATACATGTCCTCCGGGGTGTCCTCATGCTTTTTACCTGATATTCTTCCAGTATCTTTGATACAGTGTTTTTGATGATCAACCGAGGTTTTCCCTACCTCTTGTACAGCTCACTTTTCCTTTATAAATCTATTTGTTTTATTTTTTGTTTGATTTTTCGATTATTTATTTTTTTGGCTTTATATGACAGAACTCGTCACCGCTATCTTGTTTCTTCTCGTCTTTTATCTATGCAGGCTACTGCATAACATAAAAATATGCGTGCACACGTACAAACATACATACATTTATCTATTCATACCATAATTTATAAATTATTTAACCTCTTAAAACATTTTTAACATAAAATCTCATAAAATTTCAACTTTAAGCTCAGGTTTAAGCTTACGCAGATTATAATATGTAAATATCCATCATTATCGCGGTACACGAAACTCTGAAGCGACAACCCTGCGCTAACGAAGCGTATGACAAAGTGGATTAACACAAATGATAGAGACGAGATGAATACCTATTATTCTAATAAGCTCAATAAGTTATGCATTCTTGGAATATGTATTTGTTCGAAATATTTCAAGCCAATGCAGTATTATATAGAAGGTGGTAGTAGGTTCAATATGCGTTTGGGGAAATGATTATATTTTAATTATTTTGATTCGATCGCTCAGGTAAAGCAAAGCTCGCTCGAGCATAGATAGTGTGGCGTTGATTTCCACCATTCAATATTCAGTGTTTCTAATTAAGGTACGTGGAGTACGGAGTGTCTTAACATTAGGACCTTTAACTACCTGTCATATGCAGGATACAAAGAGAAGTAAAAAAATGGAATGGATTACCTTTACTTAGAACCTTGATTTTTTTTCTTGTGATATAGAGGATCAAAGACAGCAAAGTCCTATAAGGGTTCCGTTTCTTTCTTCTGAAGTACGGAACCCTAAAAACAAATTAAATCATAAATATTTTGTCAAATTTTGCAAAAATATAAAAAAAAATATAAGCGCTTTATGTGACGAAAGAGGTTTTAAAAATTCAATGGATAGATAATTTATTATGGATAAGCCGTAGCGCGGCGTGCACGCATTTTGCCAGATTTTACACAATATAGGCTTTAGCGGTTAGCTCCATCAATTATATATTTCATGCAAAGTTGATAGTTGATACGAGTTATATTTACAGATAGATGCTGAAATGTCACGTTATTATTATTTTTTGCTTTCCACTGTATTCCGTACACAGCAGGCTAGACAGAGGGAACCTGGGAATATAGTGTTAAGACACCGTCCCATCAAGACATTTCCGTTCCCCATTTTCCAGTGAATTCTGGAAGTAATGCGTGTTGAGTGGCGCAACTCACCGCCGCGCTCTGCGTTCGCGCCTCGATAGAGAGTGAGGAAATGAACACATTAAAGATTTTATTCCTCCAAGTGGGAATCAAACCTGTAACCTCGCATTTTCAGTCGCACCCTTGTACCCTTCCACCTCGATTGCTTCTATATTTAGTTATACGATAACAAGAATATCGCATTTCATATTAATCCAACGTCAGGCAATCCACAGGTGGCGCTGACATTACTGTAATAAACAATATATATTTGATATTCACGCAAACTGACACTGAGAGAACGTTGTTTTTATTTTATTTCAATATATATATGGAAAAGTAGATTTAATTTGTAAACGTCTGTCTGTCACAGATATGTTTTTATTTTAGCATTTCCTGTTTTGTTTCATTTGTTTCTAGTTTATTAACTGATTGTTCATAGTCATGATGATAATTTTTCATCATGACGAATATGGCTAGATCTAGCTAGATGTAGACCCTTCAGAAAAGGTTGTAAGCACAGGCTAAGATGCCTAGAAAAATAGAAAAATGTGATATATGTATGTGATATATGTAGATATGAGCTCACTCTTTCAAGACCCTCGGTTTTAGTGTCTATGTAACTAAAGGTACGTATATCGTATAAATATTAAAAAGATTGACGTAATAAGTCAATTAGCGAATAGCTATCGTATCCATAATTTTTATAAAGAAATTTGGCTGAAAATGGCAGTAGCGGTAACGGAAAAACTCCTGCAATATAAATAGATATTTAAATATATCATAAAAACCATTACAAACTTATATTTCTAGTTCATTTCATACAAAATGAGTGTATATTATATCCGTAAGCTTAAGTTTGTCAACTTTTATGACATGTTCCCGTTGACTGACAAAATTGAACTTTGTACGAAATCCCCGTTAGTAGAATGCGACTCTCACTTGACCAGTTTTTATTGTGTTAAGTAATTACAAAGCTAATTTCAACTTGGACACTAAAAATATTCATTATGAGAAACAACTGATAAGGGAAAGAAATTAGAAGCGGCCAAACAAAAGTCACGATAAAGACTATCCCCTGAGGCTGTCTTATAAAAATGTTATTTTGTTCCTTCACCCTCGAGAACTGATATCTATGAGGATAGTGGTACATTAAATTATAGTTAAAAGCATTTATATATAAGGCACGAGGCCCAAGCGCTTATATAAGGCGCAGTAGGTTGTGAGTTTGATTCTCACTCGAGGGTACAAATTATTTTTATTTCTTTTGTAATATCAATGCGTAAAGTCTCGAAAATAAAGAACAAGAGGGGAACGGACTTAACTTTAGGTTTCTTTCTGCCTCTCTACCTACGTGGGATACACTGTGAACCTTAATTTTCGATTCAATTCATTCAATCGTATTCAATTACAATTTATATATATTAAAAGGCCATCATATATCCTTTATATACAAATGTACATACATGTATGTATTCGTATTTGTATATACTCGTATCTATAATATAATATAAGGTTCAAAGGTGGCATCAAAGGCAATCACATTTCTTCCCACATGCCGGCTCTACAATGTAGCCTATATTGAAATTTCATTGGAGCAGAAGAGTCGAGTGTCTTACCGCTTCGTTACCTATCTTTTGTGGTACAAGTTATAAGATGTAGCGATAAAATTAGATATTTTGTTTTTTTATAGAGAAAGCAGTTTCACGCCTTTTTCCATACAGTAGATTAGACAAAGGAAACCTATAATTTTTTTTGTATTTTACTGTTAACGGGCTGGGGACTGTATGGTATATTTATAAGAAAATCGATTTCTCACTAGGCTATAATGCACTAAAAAAAAAAAATTATACTGTACTTATCACTAAACTAAAAAGATAGTGCGATATTTTTCTGATTAATCGATTTATTTACTTAGTAGTTACGTAACCCTAACCCTACGAATATGCTGACGTACCAAAGTACTCGCCTGATCTCAGGCGACCACCCAGCGATTTCTTCGAATTGTCCAATGCACCTGTGTTTTAATTCTCGTAATTATAATATCTTATTAGAAGTTAAAAACACTCTTTATTCTCACTTCGATTAAAGCAGTCGTTAGTTTTAAGATAATTGTATTAATATATAATTAATAAATAATTAATAATTATTCGGTTTTTTTTCAATCCCTCGACTGCCGCAAACGTAATTTAGTGAGTAAATATAGTACTACAGATAATAATCTAATAATATAATAAAAAAATATTATATGTATATGCTTCCGATCGAGAACACTACATAGTATCTACTATCCACAGAGGCCCAATGGTGAACATAGCTTTTTTTTTCATACAGGTTACCTTTTGAAGATTTTTTTGGAGAAACAGTAGGTTTCGCAAATATATAGATCGATCGAGTTTTTTTAATAATATCATCAGTGAAAATTTCAAAAGACAAGCCGACTGACATCAGAGTCTTAGTAATAGTCCTTTTAGTAAGTAGTCCCTTTGGGTACGGAACCCTAAACAAGAATAGTAAATTTTATAAATATTTAGTACCGCTATATTGTATATTGATATTTGTGTTCACTGATAGTTCAATAAAGTATAAATGGTTATAACGAACTACAATAGTGCATTACATCACAGATGCAGGTTATAATATAAAAGAAAATTATATATCTTCATCTCTATCATATCTTGATCTTATATTTAAATTCTTCGTATTGATTTTTACTCTTTACATTAGCAAATAATGTGTGAATAAATAATCTGTGTCTGATTGTGGACGCGACGGTTGTGGTTCGGTTTTCATCCGTGGAAATTCAATATTTAATTTTTTTCACTCCAGTATCAAGACAAAGCACGGAGTTGAGTTCCATTTTAACTCTAGGTCGGAAACCTATTTTAAATATAATGTCTACATTACATTAAAAATAAAAAAAGTATTTTTCAACGGTCACTCTTTTCGAAGTCGGTTCAAAATAGGGTTAGCATCAAAGTGTAAGACAAAGCAAGTATTCACATTCATAGTAACGTTATTCATGACCATCACAGAGATAAGGGATGAACGGCGATATCGGCTCAGGGTTGTAACAAGCTATAAACATTTTTACTACAATTTTTATGAAAAGAGGACACTGAGCTCGTCTTTTAAGAAAACATTTTTATTTTATTTTTATTTTTTAGTGATGTATCACTCTGATTCTTTGTTTTACCCTATTTTGGAGAATTGCAATTTGATGGGAAGCTCTTATTCCATAAAATTTTTTGTAGATAATTTCGTACAATTATATTACAATTGAACATTGTATAAAAGATAAAAGATAAAGACAAACTTAAAGTGGAAGTTGTCGTGGCGTAGCGGCATAGCGTCCGACGATAAAAGTCACTGTTTTAAGTTTAATTCTTACTCAGGAGATAGTATATCTTTATTTGCAAAATCTGCCTACCCGCCTCTAATTATACGAAATAAAACTTAAAAAGAATTTAAATGTTTTTATAAAAACATTACATCGCCACTAAAGTCATTTCAGACATGATTTCCCAAGAAATAGGGCAAGCGATCTACTCAAGTATCACCGCGGAGCTCAGTCTATGCGACGTCAAACTTACACGTGAAATATCGCAGTAACGTTTGGTACGAGTGACTTCACGCTTCGTTGATCGTCGGGTGTGGTGCAAGTGGGAAGTGATGGGCGATTTTAGTTTTTTTTTT